>WHPZ01586192.1:0-22868 GCA_016617965.1 Macrosiphum rosae
CCAACATTATAAGCAACTAAATTATACATATTATACTGCTATAATTGCCTATCACTCTTCATGATCTATGAAATAAACATAAAGGTACTAAGTGAAAAGTATATCGAAAATTGACAATTAGGGTGTAAATTTGTACCTATGTGCTGCAGTCATAGTGAATTTTAAGAAAATACCATTTAATATTTCTTGCGATTATTTAAATTTTATAATATACTTCAGTGGTAGGATTGAAATTTGAACGGTATACATTAACGATCCATTAACCGTATATAAATTATATAAATGGGTATCGTGGTTTAATGGGTTATTATAATTAGTGAACCGTAGTTGATATATTATATAAGAGCATCAGCAGATAAATATAAATTCCTGCGGTTGGCGGTGGCAAGGAATTCGAGGCTAAATGCCGTACCATGAAACAAGAATCTCTGTTAATGTTTATATATAGCTAAACCTTTTACGTTATAATGTAGGTAGACAATATTGCTTTTGGAAATCTGAAACGCAGTATAAATTATGAACACTCAATGTTTGTGGACTATGCGCAACTCGAGATTTGTGAGACCCCGGCCAACCTTCGAGCTCTGGTGGGTGGTTGACCAGCAGGCACCCTGCAAGCTGCAGTGACAATTGCTGCGGAAACTCCGTCCAATTCACTGGTCCGCGCGCAGAAATTTTTCTCTCGTCGGTGTGGCGGTCCAACAGGTAATCCGATTATTTTTTATAATTCATATTTTCAATTAGTTTTTATTCAATAAATATTAATTTTCAATAAGATAATAATATTACACTTTAATTAGGTATATTATAATATTATGTGTATTTATGTATTGATAATATTATGCGGTTATAATAGAGTAACTACAATATTATAATCGTATTGTTTTTAGTCGATAATTATAAGTTAATATGCAATAATATAAGTCATGTTTAAAATGAAACTGACCGCTTTTTCAACGGGTGACGAAGGGATTGATACAAATAAAAGTTATTTGTTTTTCAAGTAAGATGAGAATGCTATTTTTGTAAGGGTTTATGAATAGTGAGCAGTGGAAGGCCGTATTTGTGGGTGGGGGGGGATGAACCCCAATATACTGTAGTCAATTTTCTATACCTATATTGCTGTTTTTATCCAAATTATGAAGCATAATATACATCAATGTAATATAATTACATTTAAATTCTGAAATTTTTCCAAATATATCTTTTCTTTTGAAACAATGAGCTACCTATACATTACTAGTTACCACATAAACACCAGAATGCACCTTTTCTACCATGAAAAAATTAAGAATCCATTTACGAAATTCATCATACCAAGTACGTCATACAGATCTAGCTCTTTTGAGAATACATATTATTTATAATATTGTCTATTAGACAAATTTAAATCAATCCAGATGATATGCTCGATTGTTACTCAAAAGAAAAGAAAGACTGATAGATCTTATGCAATAAAACTATTTTACATAAGACTGTATACATGTAATGCATAAAAAACCTTATTTAGATGAATTACTATTTTATATACAGGGACAAGAACCTTACCAAAAAGAACCGGTTTTGGAACATACTAACCCGGTTATCGCTTATTTCTGATCGCGAATTTGGAAAATAGTCGGGCACAGTTTAATTTTGAATAGGAAAAATGTCTTAATATTTGTATATGTACTTGGAAACTTATAGGGAATGCTAATATTCATTGATATTTCAGTTTTTTATAACGTAGAACTTAAATCCAAATTCAAAACTAATCAGAAAATGTATTATACATTAGGTATATTCTTAAGGGGCCTCGCTACGATCGTTATTTAAGGGGCAACATTTAGGCAATTTCTAATCTTGTCATAGCCACCCGGGATCTATGTTCTAGTTTTAAATGATTATTAGTGAGTGAAATTAAATGAGGGTATCCTCTCTCGCAGGGTGGATACGAGGGAGTGGCGAAGGGGCGTTCACCCCCCTTCTTGGGCTGTCTTTTAAACGTTATTTTCTATTATAATATTTGGCTAAGCAAAAAGACAATTTAATTTTTGAAAAATTGGGCCCTTGGATGACTTCTGGATCCGCCACTGCTCTCTGTCACTTGTCAGTTAAACGATAACCATATCAATTTCACTACATGTATTTTACAAAAACTTACATTTGTTTTGATAAAATAAAAGTTAGTTAACGTTGTCTGATTTTATTCTGAAAAAATATTTGAATTCAACAGAAATATGTCTGTAGGTCGTACGAAACATTTTCCATTTTTAATATTTATTTTTATTTTTATTATGATTCGAGAAATTTGATATTTTCAAGTTTTCAATTACAGTTCACAATAATATAAAATTTAGTTTTTACAAAGTGCTTTGTGTAGGATCTATAGACAATTTTCTGGTGAGTTCAAATATTCTTTCAGAATCAAAATCGGACAACGTTAACTAACTTTAATTTTGTCAATACTTTAGGTCTTTTCAGCTAAAAATGACGACAGTAGCGAGGTCCCTTAAATAATTCTTATTCTTTACATAAATATAATAGCTGTTATGACATAACATAATATTATTTACCTCACAAGTCGGTGGCGTAATTATTAGGGGGGAGGGGGGGTATGAGGATATATCCCACACCCAGAGCCTTTGTTTTAAATAACTTTTATAATATTCTTATGAGCACGTCTTGGCTATAAAATATTTTTAAGATTTTAAAACAAAAATGAATTGACAATGGTTATTTATTATCACAGTTAAAAGATGTAACTGATAAAACCTTCTTAGTATAAACACAGAATTAATTAAAACTGTTAATAATTTAGTGCTTCGAATAGAATCGGTTGGTACTGTAGTTTTCCTTTTACTAAACCTACTAGTTTTTAACCAATGATCCATAGTCGAAAATATTATAAAATATCAAAAAATAATAATTACGCGAAACCACTGAATATTTTTATGTACGTCGTATGTGACACGGACACACTGAAAGCAAGCGATTGACTAATTATTAGAATAGATTTCGATATCAAACTAACAGAGAGTGGTGTATATGAGATATCTGTATGTAAAATAAAAATGATTAATAGATTTTTAATAGAAAAATTATTGACTATGTATTAAACAACGTTACGTAATCCGATTAGATATAAGACCCAGTGTCCTGTGCCACATTATTAAATATTTCACAAATTACAAACCATTTAAAATACACCAATTTTAATTTTTTCCGCCATTACACTTTTTTTCACGTACCACCTCATACCTTCTTACGTACCCTTACTATCCTCTAGTTAATCACTTCTAAATACGCGTACCACAGGTTGAGAAACGCTGATCTATAGTATGAAGCTAGAAAATATATTTCGGAAATTCTATTAATGAACATTAATTGAATATTGATACTTATATATCTATTAATAGGGGCTTTATAACAAATATTGAAACAATTATTGATTTCCTTCTCAAAAAAAACTGCATTTAGATTTCATAATGCATTTTAATTATTATTATTAACCTCATTCCTCATCATGACTTATTCAATTTAATTCTTAATTACAATCCAAATTTGCTATTTCACATTTTTAGTTTTTTTATCAGGAAGGCCACTATTTTGTTTCATACACTTTCATTCGGTTAATCGTTAATGTATAGTAAGTAGAAAATAAATTAATAATATTATGTTACAAATTTTAAATTTAAATATGTAAAAAAGTCGTAAAAATTTCATTTTTTAACTAAGGCCTATCACTAGCTCCAGTTCAATCCGTGACTATTTTAAGTACTTAATTGTTTTAAGAGGATGCCTCACCCGCATATGTTGCCCCCATCTTACAAGTGCGTAAGCGTAACATAGCAAATTATACGCTCAGCAGAACACGTATAGTGTTTAGTTTAAAACTCCTTTAGTTTAAAAATTATAGTGAATTTACCTCTTATAAAATTTAAATGTAAGATTATTATGTAGGCAATCTCATAGGGTTTTATTGCATTTTAATTTTAAAGTGAGTTATGAGTATTTTAAAAGTGTAAATTGTATATCTGTATAATTTGTACATCTTAAAATACTCATAACTCGCTTTAAAACTAAAATATAATAAAAACCCACGAGATTGCCTAGATAATAATCTTACATTTAAATTTTATAATAGGTCAATTCACTCTAATTTTTAAACTAAAGGAGCTACACGTGTTCTGCTGAGGGTACAATTTGCTATGTTATGCACTTGTAAGACGGAGACAACATATGCGGGTGAGGCGCCCTCTTAAGTCGTTTGTTCCAAAACGTACTATTGCCTCAGATATCTAGCTGTATATAGTACTATAACCTATAGTTTATTAAAATAAATGTTTTACTTTTAGAACGTTGAGCCAAAAGTAGGAGCACCTAACGATCAGGAATATCCATCAAGGCGTGTACAAATAGGCATCATCATATATTGAATAGACTGGAAGCTGTTGATTCAAACACTGCAATATGGATAGAGATCTTGAAATAGCTGATACAAAGCAAAGGATTTTAAATACGTTTAAATACTATACACAAGGACCTAGCGTGCCGAGTGACGGTAACTGTGGATTGCATGCGATATGTAAAGCGTTAGGTGACGGATTGTATATGGCAGGAAAAAATATCAAGCCGAACTCGTTAATGCTCAAAATATGTTATATGTTCGGCCTGGAAAATCTGCCAAACTACTGGTGGTCGGACGAGGAATTAGCGGTAATCGCTAATGATTACGGATACGACATGTACATATACAACGGAACAGACCGGACAGGCATAGTGTTTGGCAAGGGCATCCGACCACCACTGGTTTTGTACAGCATAAACAACAATTCGCATTGGATACCAGGCAAGAGGACAGCGGTACCGTCAAAATTTATACCGGAAAACTTCACCGTTGTCGAGAACATAACCGAACTGTTGACCATAAGGCAAATTAAGATCAAAATTAAAGTTCATTTGATGCAGTCCTTGAACCCCAGTGGAGGATCTATCGAAAGTTACAGTGGTAGGCGCTACGGAAGCCGAAGTAGTAGCAATGGAAGACGAAGTAGTAGAAGACACAACGGAAGTCACAGTGGAGGACGTGGTGAAGAGCGAGATGAAAGCCACCATGGAAGAAATAACGTGAGCAGCAATAAAAAACGGGACGAAAGTCGCAGTGGAGGACGTGAAGGAGTACGAATAATTATAAGACAAGATGGACGCCGTCCACAATTGGTAAAAGGCCATGGTGGAGAAGTAAAAGGAAGCCATAGTGCAGGAGAAAAGGAAAGTCGCAATGGAGGAAAAATAATAAGCTACAGCGCAGGGGAAAATAAAAGCAAAAATGAAGGGAAAATAGGAAGCCATAGTGGCGAAGAAAAAAGAAGCAACAGTGGAAGAGAAAAAAGCATTATTCGAAAAAGTGATGAATTGTTGGTGCCGTATTCATCGACGGTTAACGGCGAATGCAGTTATGGTATGGATGCGGTAAAGCAGGAGTTCAGCCTGTACGCAAAACTAAAGAACACGGTGCTTAGCAAGATGATAAGACAGGTGTACCATTGGAACTGGAACAAGAAAAATAAATACAAGAAACTGGACTTATTTGACACCGAAGACGAAGTTGACGACTCCGAATATATAGAACTCAACGCCACGTGCAAAGCTCGTTACACGATTATGCGGGACGTGTTATACCAATTTGTCTCAAAAAAAGAGCGTAAGCTATTGGTGGTAGAAGCATGTGATGCCTTGGTGGCACTTCAGTCTCTTGAAGCAACCATGATTCAGTTAGAACCCGTCAAGTGTTCAGAGCTCGAACCAGTCGAGGTCGAGTGTCATACAGAGGATGTCAACTGTTGTCAGATAGCGGCCGTTGAATATGGTCCGATAGCGACCGTTGATCGCTGCTCAACCGGGGCCATTGACAGCTTTTCAAATGGGTTCTTCGACTGTCCATATAAAATGTCCGATTGCCCATTAATATCAACTAACTGCCTATGCAACATCGACGACTGTCCATTTAAATCACCCGAGTATCCATTTAGTGACCAGTGGTTCAACGACAAATATGTCAACGATTTAGTTGACAGTTATACATTAGAACCGAAGAAAATCAAGGGCGCTCGATTGTTTGATCGCGTTTACAATCAAGCGGTGAAGATGAGCAACGACATCATAATACGCTGCATGATCAAGCCAAAACAGTTGGCGGATGCTCCTCCGGCAGTGGCTTCAGTATTAGTGGCTCCGGCGTTGGCGGCTTCAATGGTGGCAGCTTCAGTGGTCGCGTCTCCGGCGATGGCAGCTTGGATGGTGGCGGCTCCAGGGTTGTCATCTTTGGTGATGCAGGTGGCCCAAGCGGTGGCGGCTCCGGCGATGGTTGATCTGATGATGGTGGTTCCAGTGGTGGCTGCTCCGACAATGGCTGTAGAGGTGGCTCCGTTGGGCAACGATTTGGTGGCGGTTCCAGTGGACAACGAGCTTCTAGCGACTCCGACGGAGGATAATCTAACAATGACTTCGGCGGGTAACGATTCGGTGGTGAAGCCAAATGCATGCGTCAAACGATATTACTCCCTCAAACAGATCTGGAAGAAACAAACGAAAACTCAACACTCCAAAGACCATTGAATTAACAGAAGGTAGGTACCTATATACGCGCGTACGATGACATTATTATACACATAACACATTATAATACCCAATGTACCGTATGTAAATGTAGATTATTTAATGAATAAGTTAACTATAATAGGTATACGCGTGATTATTATAACAATTACAAATTATCAAGATTACACCTAAAATATTTGGTGAGAATCAAAATTGATTTTTACTGAGTTCTATATAATATATGCAAGCGATAATTCTAAAACAATATGAATATAAATTCATACCATTTCAATTAATATTTTTAAATCGAATTGTGGGTGATTCCTACATATCTCATTAGGCATATGATATTTCATTCATTATCACTAGGCTCGGATTTAAATGTTCATTTATTACTTTAACATTCTAAAAAATGCCTTTTCAAAAAATAAATTTATTATGTAAAATTGCAAAAGTAAATTTATAAAGATAAAAAAATTAATAAATAATTACATTTGTATTACACTTTACAATGATAATTAAATTTGACCTGAAGATTACCTGATATTATATATAGTTCAAAATGAAAAAGATTTATATTACGCTAAGTACTATATTTATATTTCAATTGAGTCAATGTTTTAGTCATAATACGAGAAATCGGTTAAAAATGTCTTAAAAAAAATTAAAAAATGCATTAAAAAAGTCAAAATTAAACAAAAAAAATATAAAAACCGAATAGTATAAAATTATAAATTTGTTGTTACAACATGGAGTACTTGAAACATATTTGTAGCTCGGGAAGCCTCGAGTAAGACAACCAAAAAAAAATGCAAATGCATTGAAATCCGAGCCCTAGTTATCACTAAATTTATTCAAAAACGTGTTTTTGATATTTCTATAAGAATATTATCGATTTCCTAATCAATTTTTTTAATACTTTGATTTGAATGGTTTTTTTTTATTTTTTTTTTATTCAATCGGGTAATATTACTAAAAAAACGTTAAAAATGTCTATAAGGCTACATTCTCAAGTTTGTTATATTTATATGGAGAGCATAAATTAGTCAGTGTCGCAATAGTGTCTCAAATTAAATTTTGGCTTCAAGGTTATCAAATCTATACAAATAGCTTGTGAACTTAAAATCGTGACTGTAAAAATATATAGGTAATTTATCGAATTGGCAGTGCCAATTACCTTTCTAACCCCCATGGTAATTATTGCGGCACCGTTATTGACTACAATATTCTAAAAATTATGTTTAATACATTTTTTTTTCGATATTTTAAACATATTTGAAAATATAAACTTTAATAATTTAAATTTGAAACAATTCATTATTGATTATTTTTAAAAATATAATATAATATTTGAGTTGGACTTATAGGGTATGTAAATGATATTATACTAACCTAGAAAAAGTTCGGATAAAGGGTTTAATGATTGATTGGGGGCTGTGAAATTTAGTAAGAAATGTTTATTAATATTATAAAATTTAAAATAATGTTATAATTAATTATTTGAAACTATATTATTATTATTATTATTCGTTTATCAAATATATATTAGTTTATAGGTACATACCTAAGTACCTACCTAAATTTATAACAAACATATGTGATTTCTCGGTGAGCATCAGTATTATAGATACATCGTGTCATCGTAGGTATATACCTATTATTATCAACCTAATAGGTATTTACCAATTTACCGCACAATTATTTATCGATATTCGTCTACCTCTTAAAACAAAGAACATTATTGTTCAAAAAATTTAAAATTTATTTAAGATTCTATTGGATTCATTAAAATATTATATAGGTACCTACCAATTTCAGTCATAATAATTATCTGTGTTTTGTCTGCAATTATTTTAATTATTTCAATTATAATATAATAATAATAAGATGTAGTCTAGTGTTAATATAGTTAATCATTATTTATATTATAATCTATATAAATCATAAGATACGATATTGGAAAAATATTTTTAACTATACAATTTGAATTGTTAATTTTTTTTTTACTATGCATGGTTTAAGTTTTTGTTCCTTAGGAGGGGACTAAATATTAACAATATTATGTTCTTCTTGAAAATATTGAGTTGGGAAGAGGTGGCTCCTCCTTATCATTTGACACCACACTACCTCCCGGCTACCACACAATTTTCTAATAATTTATATTTTAAATTTAACAATCGTTATTATTTACCTACCTCATCGTGCCTGATTTTTAATTTTATACCTACATAATGGCATGATAAAACGTAACTCAAGGATTTTTAAAAATTTAAAATAAAATAAATTTGTTTTCTATTTAAACAAGTTTCAACACAAAACAGTGCGAGAAGAAAACACATTTAAAGTGATTTAAGGTACCATAAATTATTGAGGTGCTAGTGATATTACCAATTAATTTATATGCCGTCCTAAAAAACGAGGTGCTATTTTTATCACTAATTTCATAAAATTTCTAATTTAACAATAGTAGGGACTGGATGATTTTTATATATATAATTTGTATATATAAGTGTAGGCGTAGGTATTGCTAAAAATACCTACTACCTAATCACAAACCCATATTCTTTTACTGCTAAAATGTGTATTGGAAAAACAATCATACCTTTATCTTATTTTTGTTCAGTAATTAGGTAGGTACTTACTATAAATCCCTAGGTAGAAATAGTAAAACCACTTTGGTTGTAGCAATATTATAAACTTTTATTCGATATCAAACTTTAAACTCGGTATATATTCATCAATTTTAATATTTTCAACACAAATTTCTCATTATGGGCATCGTATCTTATACTAATGTATAAATATTTGAAATTAGGAACGTTCAAAATATTAGAAAGGTACCCACACCATAATTTCATCGATTTCGAAGACAATTAAATATGAATTGCCTAATTATAATTTTAATGAACCATAATAAACCTGTAGTATTGAAAAAGGATAAAATAAGACATTTCTTAATTATCATTATAATATTGTAACTATTGGACAACTTTTAAAATTTATATTGTTATGGTGACAATGAACTAGGTAGGTACCTTAATTATCGGGCCTATACCCGCTGACTCAAAATTTCCAATTCACATTACTGCAAAAAGTCAAAAAGAATATGGGAAAACATTAAATCCTGTCTCTACTAATTATAAGTAATAATACAATGAATTATCATGCTCATTCCACAAAATATGCTTTCTTTACAGTAAGTACCTATAACTCACCTAAAATAGTGTATAGATGCCTAATTACTAGGATAATAATTATTACAGAACCTACAAATTACAATCCCTTTAGGTACCTAGTTGATTTCCTTACAAAATAAGAATATAAAATTATTTTTTAAATCCTCATCAGTAAGATATTATATTCCCAAATAATTTTAACATGTAAATAAAACAAAATAATAATTATTAATAAATATTATAAATATTGTAAATTTATAACAATAATATTAAGAGAACATACAATTATAATCAGAAAAAATTACTGATTCGCTAAAATATTAGCGTAATACATAATATGCACTAATTATTTTAACAAGCACGTTTTTAGTGTTAAATCACTATGATTAACAATATTTATATGCACTTTGCACTTTCTGGGCGACCACTTATATTTAAAACACACAGGTATTTACTGAATGGAGTATACCTAACCACCTAATCTACCTCTACAAAATTAATTTATAAATGTTTGTTAATTGTTATACAAGTAGTTGAAGTAGTTGAAGTAACTTAAGTATAAGTATCATTGTATTTTTATTTTATAAGTAACTATCCATTTTATACTTAAATACGATTCACAGGTTTCCTCGTAGTTGTAGGTATTTTAGATGCAAACGCAGGGGCAGATATGTGGGAGGGTTTGACGTGGCGATCACCCCCTCTATGGTCTTCAAATCCAATTGTTAATTACGACCACAGAACGGACTAAGATATACTTATCTTATATAGTTATATAGGTACCTATCTTAGTCCGCGGGCCACAAATTAAATGAAAACAGATTGTGCACTTCCCATGCTGCAATTCAATGCATACATTCGCCAACACGACTTAGATATTAGATATTTTTTAGTAAAATCGGTATTCCTAAGGCTAATTTTTCGATAGTTTTCCGCGATAAGTTTGTGGCGATCGCCCGACCAATGAGAACCGCTAGATTATAATATTAAATAGTTTCAATCCGTTGACATGGTCGCATTGATTTCGGCGGAAATCTTTTCATTTAATCTGTGTTACGGCTAAGCCTTCTTTGTACCATATCCCTTTTCGCCCCCAACCCCTTAAGGGCCAATATAATGTCCGGTAACGTGTCGGTTAACGCTAGCCGACTGATTTTAACAGATTCCATTACAGGCAGAATTCGGCCGGTTAACCTTAACTGGACATTGTAAGAACGGCCCTTAAACGGGTTTCAGATCCGTCCCTGTGCAGACGAGTCGGTAGTTGAAAACCTTAATTGAATTATGCAGTTATCCTTCTTTGATGATAATCATCCCTACTTGGGAAAAAAAAAAAATTAAATGCCTTAAATGCCTTAAATGAATTCATGTTGTTCGGCTTTTCGTATTTACTGCGTTCAACCACAATCGTAAATCGATTATTATCTATCATAATTTTTCACAACATAACGATCTAATCTCTTGTAATATTTCAAAATATTTTTGCAATTTGATTTTCTGGAAAAAGAATTTAAGTATTGCCTCACCCTGATAATCAGTATTCTGGTGAACCAAATGTTTTTAAAAGTAAACAGCGTGGATTGTATTGTATACTAATATTAAAATTTAAGTATTTAACAGAATACAATATTATTATTATATTTACTATTCAATATTATTATAATTTATGAGTGTGTCTAACTGTATTAGTGTGTGGAAAATCAATTATATTTATTAATTATAATCACATATTATTATAAGTACTTAATATTATAATCACATATACATTTATATAATTTAATATTAATGTTTGAAAGTTTGATACTGTTTGCTTATATTTAATTTATATTCGTAACACAGGGGTCGGCAATTGGTTTCTAAGGGGACCTGAATGATTTAAAAAGTAATCTATTGGTCCAGAAAACCTTTTTTTTTTAGCAAGTTATTTTGGGTCTACATGTAAACAAAAAAATTTAAAAAAAATCAGCACTAAACCAAAATATTTTTGGCATTCCATTTATTTCATCTTCGTGATCCGGATGTGGACCGTGGACTGCTTATTGCCGACCCCTGCCCTGACTTATGATTTAAATATAATTTTCACCATAAAGTTAAAAACATAGTAATTAGTAATCGGCATTAGCCATAGATGATGTTTCGCGTTTTATTATACTATATCATACTCATTTATCATTATAATACTTGTAAGAAAAAAAATTATTTACAATAGGGGGTACTGCTTATTAACTACCATATTATGTGGTCACTTTTGTAAGACCTGACAATATTGTCAACTTATTATATAATAGTATAAAAAAATACATATGTGCTAACGTGTTCCACATTAAGCAGTACCCACTGAAATGTTTTATTAAATGTAATTATCACTGAATGTCTTAACAATTTTAAATGTAAAATTGCTATTAAAATGACTGGTGGACAATTATAAAGTATAAATAAACATTGATTGCTAATGGTTAAGAATTTGGGCAGAAACAAAAAGACGAATATAGCCATCTAAGAAACGTACAAAAATCTTAACAATAATTAACTACAACATAAGAAACCCAAATGTTCAGAGTATGTGTGATAATGCTCAATTCTGAAGACATATCAAGGAAATTAAAAAAATATTATTAGAATTTTCGTCTTTTGGTGGTAGTCCAGATTCTGTATCATTAACAAATTTTTATGATTGTAATTTGTGTTCAATTATTTTAGTGTTCCTTGTACTGTTATTGTACACAAACTTCCATGTTTTCACCCGAGTCGAAAATTTAACATTTGTTATCATCAATTTAAACATGACATTCATACAAGTAATACATATTAAACAAACTTAATCATTTTAGAATAATATTCATCCAATAAAAATTTTAATCAAAAAATTTTCTATAAACTATGAATCAAAATTTACAATACATATTTAGCAATAGTATTGTACTTGGTATCTGTTTAATTTTAAGAAACTTTGAACTTAGAAAAAAAAAATTAGAAAAGCTTAGGACTTACCTTCCTAAATAGTTTTTACTGTAAATTATTAATAAATTGAAAATATTTATCAAACTTAAATTGATACAATATAATAAATTACATTAAAATAATTTAATAACTGAAATATAATATGAGTAGATGGTAGAGAAGAACTTCTTAAAATTACATGGAAGCAAATTATAGATATTTTAAAATACAAAAAAAATACATGTAGCATGGCAATGAGTGTATGATTTTAAGTACTATGTATAACGAGGATAATATCTTAATTAAGTTATAGACTTCTTTTTTTAATTACCATAATTTCATTTTTTCTAAATATTATAAATGTAGTACCTATATATTAATTAATCGCAATCATGAGTAATGTTAATAATCAATATATTTTTTATTATTATTATTTTAATTTATTGCTATAACAATCAATTACAAAAGTAATGTTGAGACTGTTGAATCTATAATTTTACAATCAATTAAACAATAATAAATCTAGGTATGCATAAACAACATCATAGGAATTCTTATTTGCAATAATTAAAAAACTAGGACTAAGTTACTTCCAATTGGAATTAAAATCCAAACTAGCAATAATATTGCATGGCACTAAAATTGTTTAACAAAAATAAAGAACAAAATCATGAAATGGAACACTCAACATCGGTTAGGCCTAGAGAATCTTCTAAGACATAGGCAATTGCTCTTATAATGTATGACATTGTTCCGTAACTGCCACTCGGGGCACTGTCATAGAAATGTTGACAAATATATGCAGCACCACCACATAACAGTGAACCAGCTTGGGTGAGTTCCTTGTGTACTTTTGCACAGCACAAAGTGGCATCTCCATTAATAGCAATCTATTATGAGATAAATAAATAAAAATGTGTGAATATAAAATATGTACAAAAAAAATTGAACATACTTGATCTTGTAAGAATAATTCATTAGCTTTGTGTACAAAATCCTCAATTGTTATTATTCTGTGAGGAGTAGGTGAAATTTCTTGTTCAGCATAAATTGTAAATATCATCAATGTCTCGACTATCAATTGTCTATACTCTGGATGTGGGATCCAATTCAGTACAGTCTCTACAGCTAAAGCGAATTTCAACTCACCAGATGTCATCTAAGGTAAGTAAAAATATATAAATTTAATGTTAAAATATAATGTACCTAACTGAAAAATATAACTTACTTCTTGGGTTAGGCTCTGTGATAGAAGTTTTCCATCAATAGCTATTCCACAACACTAAAAAAAAAGAACAGTTTTGTTACCTTACAAACTTTGAGTTGGATTAGGATGACTAATTTTAAGCTTGAATGTCTCAGTACCTTTTCTAAGATTATCCAAACACGTTTATAGAATTCTCGAGGTACTCGATTTAATGCTCCGTCTAAACGTCTACGCCGTAACCATTGACCTTGACGATCACCCTCTAATGCTTCACTGTTGACTTCTGGTTTATCAGTCAACAATAATCCTTCAATTTGGCTTTTCTAGTAAATAAAATTGCATATTATATTAAATTATGTGTATGTTGTTAGATCAAGCCTAGTAACATTTATTATTTAAACTTCATTGGTAGAGTGGTGAGAATTTCTCTTAATTGTTGTCAAAATTCCAATTATTGTAAGTACAGATCATGTAAGACAAATACTGACAATTGATGGTTTATTAAAAATGTCCATTAATGTTCAATAATTTTTAGATTACATGTTATTTATAAGATATAGATGCTTAAGGCAATAAATAGATACAATAAGCAGTGGTAACTTAACCAATACCGAGAAGAAAATATCTCAACATGCGTCAAACCACAGGTTAAGTACAATTATACTAATAGTTACCTTACTGACATGGCTTGATTTGTAGCTAACTACTGAAAAATTACCACGTCCCACTAAAAAAAAAAAAATTAAATTTGATTAAAATAATCTTTTTAAGAAAAAAAATAATAATTTACCGCTACTCAGTATAAATTCTTTTCCGCTCATGATATGATGTAGTAGATTTTTCATCTCAAATGGTGATAAATTAAATAAATGTTCAGAACCTTCTTCCCCAGAGCAATTTAACGTTCTAGACAATTCACCTGCCATGACTTGTATAATCAAACCCACTCGAAGCCTTAACATTTCCAAGAATAATTGTGGTTCAGTTCGTACAAACATGGCCAAATAAACTAAAAGTTCCTAAATGTTGTAATGCAAAATGAATGTATTAGATAAATTTTAAGATTATCAATTGATAAACTTTACCTGCGTTAACATGGCTGTACTTTCATCATCTCCATAAGCATCATGAATTACTTGTCGCAATTCTCCTTCAGGTAAAGGTGTTGATATTGTATGCTCATTAAATGGGGGCATACCAATAGTTACCTTAAATACAAATGTTTGTTAATTTTTTTTAAACATGCTTCATCAAAATATTTTATTTTATTTTATTTCATTTACCTGTTTTTGACGAACTAATAGATCGGTTAAAGCTTTGGCCAAATCTTCCACACGCTTCCCTAACATGCCAGCTGTATGTCTGACTAATCCCCAATGGTTTTGCTGACATGCCTTTTCGTAAAGTAATTTTAATAAGTCTTTAACTAAAACTGGTTTACAGTCCTCCTTCATTCCTATTAACAGATTAACAATTTAATAAAATATAAATTAAATTAAGCTTAATCATAATTTATATTTGTTTCAACCTGTATCGTATTCTAAGCCATATGTGTCCACTAAATATTGTAAAATATCTCCTTTTTCTTCTAAGTCTGATTCACTTAACATAGATAAAATACCATCCAATTCTGCTTCAGCATACAGTAACTCTGAGCTTGCCCTAAAATCATGTTTAAGTTTAATTTATAGAATTGTTGAATAGTATGTGAAGTCATGGTCGTTAAGTAATTCACACAATTCATTAACAATAATACAACAATAATACAAGAAATAGTTTATTATAAAACTAATATAGTTTTGAGCCTATATTTTTAATGAAACTTAATATTTTGATTGTTTCGAGTGTTTCGACTACAAAAAACATTTGTATTAACTAGAGAGAAATGTAAAACATAGCATAGTTAGTAGGATGAAGATAATATTTTATTGAACATGCACTTATACCTATATTATAATAAATAAGGACAATAATAAAAATATAAATAAGGACAACATATTAATATTTTTATTGATATCATGTATCTATAAATTTCAATATGTCTTATTCAACAATGAAGAAGTATACAACATTTTTACTGCACATAAATGCATATTTGGGGGTTAAAGAATATTATAATAGAATAAAAGTTTAGTACAATATGTTTTGTTGTAGGAATATATTGGTATTTTTTCCATGCAGTATAATACGTTTTTTAAATAATTATTAATACATTTAATACAGTTAGAATTGATTAATTTATCATTTTGCTTTGTGATACAACTGATTCAAACCGTTTCAGTAAAAATTTAACAAGATTTGATGTTTAATATTTTTTTACAGAAAACATTGAGAGCAATAATAAGAGCAATAATATAAGCCACTGGTGGAGCCATCTTATTATATAAAAATGATAAAATAGTATATTCTATTCAGTGTTTACAAATGATTACTTAACTGTTAGTAAGGTTGTCAGCGCACAAAAAAAAAAATATATATATATATAGTTAGAAATAAAATTGCATAATACAAAAATGATAGATAAATATATTTTTGATAATATTGTATATTGATTTAATTAAATATTGTATCAAAATAATTTAAAATTTAATTTAATTTACAACAAAAATATAAAACCGACATGTCAAAAACTCAAAAATATTATCCTCTATAATTTTTGTAATTATTGGGAAGTTTACACGAAAATCCTAAAAAAATCTTATATCCTATTTATAGAATGATGCCCCTATCACCCCAGCTAACCATTCAAATATATATTAATCTTTAACTTGGGTTTGAGACATTATTTTTTTTCTATTTGTACCTAATCAATTATAATTAATATTTCAAACATAAATATTACCTTGAAATTAAGTGTGTAACTCTATATATACCTTTTGAGATTGTCAATTGAGTGTAAATTACAAACATTAATTAATTAACTCATTTATCTTATTTTTTTATAAGAGTGCAAAACTGACTATATAATTTTTTTGTTGTGTTAATGATTAACATTAAATAATAAATTATGTTAATATAAAGATTAAAAATATATAATTTATATTATATTTATACATTCTCCAAAATAGTGTAACGTCTCAGAATTTTGAGCTTCCTGTTAATATTATAAAATCCCACATTCTCCAGGTTAACACATACATTTAAAGTTTTATCACAAGCAATAATCGTTATCATAATATAATCATAAGCAACAGTACTATGCATTATTTCCCCTGTTTCCCCCCATGATCTAGTAGTTGGTCACCACTAAGTCAGCTGTTTGCTGGTCATAGCTGCCAGTCCTTCATACAATACCGATAGTCCTTAAAATCTAATACTTTTATTTGTTTTTTGTGGTCTAATTAAATTTATACATTTTATTTCTGAATAAAAAGATATTTACCTATAAAAGAATCTTTTAATGGCTATTTAGAGTATAAAAATATCTTACTCTTAAAATTTTTAGTTCATAAAAAGTGTTATGTTCAGACATAAACATAAGCCACCACATATTTACTTATGATAAATCTTTACAAGAGAATACTAATTTTTAACAAATACATTTGTACTGTTAAAATGTTAATATTAATATTAATTGACAATAATAATAATGAAATTAAATTAAAAGTAATACAATGCGTATTTGATACAGAAATAATAGAATTTATAATAATATATAATAAAATTATTTAAATGAAATTCAATAAAATAAATAATACCCCTTGATATCCACAAAAAGAGTTTATTTCATACTCCTAGTATGACAATTTATTGTTTGTGAATAATTTTTATCTTTTTCAATAATAACTTAATATTTAAAATAATTTAAAAACATATATTTATATTACTTAAAGCGGCTATGAAGTCGAGGACGATGGTGCTCTCTTTTAAGTGGCATAACTACATTATTTTCAGGAGATGGACTCCTTTGTGCTAGTAAATTTGAAGCAGCCAGTGTATCAGCTACTTGAATACGTCGTTCTTCAGCTGCTTAAAATAATAACAAAAAATTAAAATTAAATAAATAATTTAAATAATATATTCACCATCAAGCATGAATGATCTGGTTTTCTTTATAGCTCCTTTAACTGACATTTTTCTTTTTATTTTCGTATTTTTGCTAGGCATACGAGTTAGTAAAGTAGACTGATTTGTAAAACTTTTAAAAGTATGTTCATCTAAATATTGTTCTACCTCTGTATTAAGCTCTAAAACGTAGTTTCTGATCAATAAAAATCAATTAAAAAAATTAAGAAAAACTTACTGTATGGCATTCCAATTTCTTGGCTACCTAAGAAACTAAGATTTGTAACACACGAAGTACTAAGAAAGCCATTAAGGTTTCCTAATGTTACTCTATAAAAAATAAATACACAAAATAAATTTTTTGAGTACTTAGTACACTTATTTTGACATATTACCTAGTTCCATTAATATAACCACTTTTCAACTTTTTGATTGTTGTTATTACAGCTAATGGAATTTTACCTTGATCTATAAACATTATAAATAGTATTTACACTTGCAAATAAAATAAATAGTTTAATAAATTAACTTTTCATGGTTTAAAATAAATCAATTCTGTTACAGCAGTTATTTGATTAAAACCTTAAAAACATAGCCATGCGACAAAAACAACACAAAGCTTAAACAATCTAATACGCATACTATGCTAAACTTTGCAACTTGACAGTTGATAGTAAATAAATATTTATGTTTAAAATTATTTTTTACACCATTAATTTGATAGTTTTTAATATATTCACCTTACCTACAAAATTGGAAGAAGCAATTATAGTGTATGTTGGACGACCTAACATATGCTTCCAACTCATTGTCAAAAATGCTAGATCCATCATAATATTGTTTAATAACAATTCAATATCATTTCCCATATAATATTGGTCCAAATCAAGTGTCTACTAGAAAATAATACCTAATAGCACTAATTCATTCACTAGGTACTACATAGTAAATATATAAAAGCAAAATAAAAGCATAACTGCCCTAAACATTTTTATTAATTTGTGGTGTATTTAGAAAAACCCCAAAATTAATTTTAATCAATCAGTTTAAAAGCTACATGTTAAAAAAAACACTTCAAATTCAATTTAATATAAAAAAAATTATTTTTTTTTATTAATACATTATAAACTATTATTATAATTATTAATGTTGTTATCTATGAAATTTATTTATAACTTACGAAAAAGGAATAAACTATTCAAATGCAAATAATTAATAATATGATTTGTAAGTTTCATAAAAAAATATTAAATCAAACTCATTTTATGTTAGAGAATAATATACTTTATAGTTTTTTATAACTATTCTACAGTATTATCACAAAATTATATTTTTGAATATTTATAAAACAATAAATACCATAATGCAGTTTTTTTATAACAATAACAACCGTGGGTCGGCCTAACAAATTTTGCCAACTAGATTTTAAGAAGTTTATTTCATTCTTAAATAAATCAATCATCAGATTATTGTCAGATGCAATGTAATACCTTTGACGATCTGTAATCTAAATTTAAATTATTAAAAAATCAATTATACTCTAACACTGAATTAAAGAAAAATAGTATTCTAATTTTTTATTTAATTTTTTAATTTTTGTTATAAATGCAAAATCAAAAAAATTTAAATTAATTTTAAATTGTTTTCAACTAATAATTAGTTTCAACAATTATTGTTTATCAAATGTTTTATACAATTTCTGTATTACTTTATGTGTGTTGAAATTATTAAAATGCAAGGTATAAAAAACTAAAATTAATGTCGTTTAAAGCTCCTAAATTGTTTTCAAATAATATAGCTTCAATAATATTAATCTACTTTCTACATTTTACACAATAAGGCGACTCTTCGCATTATAAATTTAAATTAATTGAATTATTATTTATACTTTATTTGAATGTATGTATTATGTAATCATACCTGTGGAGTGAATGCAAATATTCGATCTTGCAATGTATATAATTTGCTAGTACTAAGAATTCCAACATCACGTGATTTTCTTCCAGATAATCCAAGTTTTTCATTTCTGCCTAGAATTTAAAGAAAAAAAAACAATATTTCATAAATGATAAATTTAACAAAAGTTTTCTTGTAGATACGTAATAAAGAGCCAAATTAAAATCGGAGTTCAATAAAAATTACGACAACATTTTCAAGGAATTCAAAACAAACAAATTGCAAAGTGAATCTGATAACTAGGGATGGGTCAATGCTGGTACCGATACTTGATATCGATGGTATCAGATTTATCGGTATCAGTTTTTTTTAAAACCAATATTTGAACCAATAGCTAATAGCATTGATTATAAATTTATAAATATATATCAATGAAAAATTATAAGAAATATGTAGTACCAGGTATCGGTTTTAGCTGATATCGGTTGGTAGCATGGTTATCTTTTAATATTGGTTCATTGCTTATGCTGAAAATGTTGGTTTTCAAATATATTGGTTATCCGTTTTTTATCGGTAGCATATATCAAAACATCGGATATTGGTAAAAAGTGGACCTATCCCTACTGATAACTACTAAAATAAAACAACAACTGTATTTATTTTTTTCTTCTCTCAATTTATAATTGAATAAGTTATTACTAAAATATATATTTATGTATAAATGTAATGGCCTTAGTAGTCAACGCAGAAATTTAAGCAGACCAATAAAAAATATACGAAATATTAGAATGTATGTTTTTCAATTACAATAATATTATATTATTAACGTTTCAATCATTAATCTTATAAATTAAAATATAGAACAGTAACTTACCTAAGTATGTATAAAGGTGACTAAGAACAGTTGAAGGTTGCACTTCAATTGGTGAAACTTCACTAATGGTTTGAACAACTATATCATGTTGAAGAAGTAGATCACGAATTGCATTATCTTCGGCCAAAACAACTACTTGTACAACAACATCAGGTTTTTTTTCCAAACATAGTCGCCTATTTAATGGATCCAATTCTCCAACAGCTAGAAAGTTCTATGAAAGTATATAGTATTTAAAATGAGCTTCGTTATGAATATATATTATCTAAAAAATAGCTCACTTCTTGCAAAAGTTTTCCTAGCATATAGAGTGATTGTGCCCATAAGAAAGGACATCTTCCTAATGCTATTCGTTTTTGACTCCCTGGGTTTTCAATTTCTCCTTTTATATTCTCACTTTCTAATGCATACAATTCAGGGACAAGTTTAATATCATCTTCAGAATCTATCATTACCTGCTCAACACATCATATTATGTAATACATAAAAACTATTATTTTAATAAACTATAAACAAATATAAGACTAACTATTCTCAAGATTTTTTTTTACCTTTTCTAATGCATCAACATAGAAATTTGCAGTTTCTGTATCTTTTTGGAAACAATAATCTAATATAAGATAACAAAAAAATAATGGCCATTCACATTCAATTTTTTCAAACACCCTCAGTTCATGAAGGTCATAATGAAGTCTATTAGGATCCTATAATAGGTATAAGTCATTTAAAGGTAAAATAATTATTAAGAAAATTAGTTTACTTCACGTGGAGTCTTATGGCCATCCCTTAAAAATCGTTTACAACCATATTTTCCCATCAAATTTGACACAATAGCATTTCTTGTTAACTGAATCAATTGTGGATCATCAACTGAAAAAGCTGGGAAGCTGATGACCGACAAAAGACTGCTGTCTAATTCTTTTGAATTTGATTCTCTTGGCAGCATAGACTAAACATTATACAATTAATTTGGTTTTTATACTTCAATAATGGATTTTTACTAAATAATTTGTCATAACTTACTTGTAACACAGCATGACATTTCTGTGCTTCATCAGACAATATATGTATTACAGAAAATGGACCACCTCGTGCTCCAAATAAATCTAAATCATTCATTGCTTCCAGTGCAGCTTTAGCCATTCCAATACTACTTGCATTTAATTCAGGAAGTCCATGATTTGATTTATCACCTCTTTCCCATACACCATAATCCTGAGTTAAAACCAAATACAGTAATATTTAAAGTTTTATTTAATATCAAAAATTCACTAACCGGTATACAATATGCAGATTCAATATAAAATACTAAATTTTGAATAAAAGACACTTCATCCAAGTTAAATACAATTTGAAGACCTTAAAATATAACAATAGAAAAATATTATAAAACATGCTGAGAAAACAATATAAATAACCAATTAGTTTTTTAGTATTATAAAATCCCAGATGGTAACAATTAAAATTTAAGTATTGGAAAACAAATCTTTCAAAGGAATTAAGATTATAAACTGAAATTATTACAAATTAATAATATTAAGAGGGTACTATCTATCTACTTTATACCTTTAACCAACGCATAAATTAGCAAATTTGAGTTCAGCGGAACCAACTTTGTGTTGTTAGCGTTAATCCGTATATTTTTTTATTTTTCATTGATTGCATGCTGAGAATTTTTGATTGTTTCTATATGTAATATTATAAATTTTAATATTTTAAATTACTAAAGAACATTTGTTATGCAATTTGTGTTATTTTGAGCACATTTAAAATGCATATGTTTTTATATTTATTGTGTCATATTTGCATAGCATATTATATAATTAAATAATTGAGCTTTAATATTATAATTATTATTTCTTAATGTTGCAAGTGGAATATTTCTCTCATTATATAAGTGTACAAATCATGTTAGGCAGATATGGATAATTGATAGGAAATTAAACAACACAAATAATGTACAATTATTTTTTTATTAAATGTTACTGATAAGGTATACGGAAGATTAAGGCAGTAAAATTAATCACTAGGCAATGGTAATCAAAATATTTACAAGGTGAGCAAATTTCTCGCCATGTGACCAACAAATGTGTTAATATTAAAATTAATTGACTAATCATAAAACTTAACTTTGAGCATTATATGTGTTTGTACGTAGAATTCTTAACATCATTCATATATATATTTT
>WHPZ01586193.1:0-11465 GCA_016617965.1 Macrosiphum rosae
TTCCCAGACATCGTAAAACCTAATAAAATATTATAAGATTATCGATTGTACATATCATACGTATCTTGTAACAGTGAGTTTGTATACTGATAAACTGATAAGTAATTTTATTCGGGAACTAATTCGAACAGTTGTATACTGGAAAGTATTTTTTTGTCGGGAACCAATTCGTACACTTTAATTGACCCGGGAACCAATTCGACGTTTGCCAATATAATATATACATACAGTTTATATATATTATGTTTATATACAATGTAAATAATACCATGATCATATTACAAAAGACAGGGTACCTACACATTATAATAGATTCGTGACCGCCGCAATAATCTTCAAACGAACGTACTATTCGTTTTTATTTTCGTCGGAACAATCTTAAACGCGATTCGGTAAGACTTGAGACGTAAAAACCTGAAGAACGAAAAAAGTACGTATAATAATATATTGTTATATAACGTCACATTGTTCGAGAACGATATCCATGTCAAAGGCGTCGCGGTGGCCGATGAATTATTTATTTCAACAACGAAATAATGTACTCGTGTCATTATTGCTGACGGGCGGGGGCTAGTTATATGTTTATATATGTATTGTTGAGCTCAGCGAACATAATAATGTCTTGTGGGGCGACGGCGGCGGAGGTGGCGCGAAAAGCTCGTTTGGGGAAGTCGACCGCGCGACAAAAACTAATAACTACGTTACCATAACTTACCGGCGTTGCTTATTATAGCCGGCACACATTCACATTCGTGTTATTGTTATTATTTCCTTGGAATAAAAGAAAACAACAGTACAAAGACCTCCGATTAAACTGCGACACCTTATATTATACTATATATTACATGTGAGTGTGTGTGTGTGTGCGTGTGTTTGGGGTGAATGTGCATATAAAATATGTTCACGAACGCATTCGGAAGACATTTGTTTGTAATGAACCGAGCTTGCTGGGACCGAAATACGTGCAAAACCTCTAGTGGAGTGGCAAAAGAACCCCGAAAGATGGTCGCGATCGGTCGACAAAATGTTTTCTTCTCCTCGTCCCCGACCAAATCCCCTCCCCGACACACACAATACACATTTTTAACAGATCATTGCTCCCGGCTACTATAGAGGCGTGGCAATCGCTCGCGGTTTTAGGGGTTGATTTTTCGCCGCGTGGGTAGGGCATAGGGTCCGGGAGTTTGTCGCTCGAAGCCGAAATAGATTTCCTCACTAGTAAATATTATTATAGTGTGTTTTGTCAAATGTCTTTATTATAAGCTTTCAATAAGTCAAGTACCTACATAAATTATTATATATACCGAACGTCCCCAAAAGTAGGGTACGTTCTATAACATAGTGACTTGTAAGTTGTATTACTCAGTACCCTATACATATTTTTGATTTCTGTATGCAGGACATAAAACAGCCTGCCGGATCATAAATTCTTATGACTTACCATTTTATTAACTCTTGTATTTTGTGCATGTGCAACAACTTAACTTTTTTTGAGTATCCTGTTTTTGAGGACACACGCTCATTCGTAAATAATATTAATAAAAAACAAACTTTTATAACATATTATTATAATATTATTGTACAGCAATTACAATATATCGAATGCACACGAGGATAAAATGTATATATTTATTGATCGATAAACACAAGTATAGACTGGGAAATTCCTAGAAATATTTTGCACAAAATACACTGCAGCCTTTTCGATGAAATCGATTGCATTTTCAGGTACAGCTATAACTGTCTACATCGATAGATTTTGGGTAAATGAACCGCGTTTTAAATATCAAAGGGAGTAAAAATTTTACTCTTCTCCTCTCAGGTCAATATTATTTTGTAATATTATCGTATCGTCGGTACTATGGACGAATGAAGTAATGGTCGATAAGCGTCCGATATCAATGGTTGGGCAAGAGGAAATCAGCACGGCTATAATAATGCAGGTCCGAATGCCACGGCCTGGAAAATGAGTATTTACCAATAATTTTTCCTTTTATAATGGTATATTAATTAATAAATATTAGTTAAATGATGATTCTAATCCTATATTATTATAATACATTCTAACCTACATTATTATAATACATTCTAACCTATATTATATGAACTTAAGTACCAGGCTTTCTAAAAAGGTACTTAGATTTGTTATAGGAGCATCATGTCTTCACACTCACCTTCAACTTGAACCACATGTTTTCCTAAAAATTGTTAAGTGGATGACTTTTTTTGAAAATATCGATGTATTTAAATCGAAATTCGGACGAGTAGATTCTGATATAAAAATCTAAATAATTGAAAACAATTTGGTCCTCGTGTAAATTATACTAAAAATTCACAAAATAAGAGCTTTGATAAATACTTTACTAAAGGAAAATATGGGCTTGCTTGCCCCGAGCTTGCTTGGGGAATCACCCTAATATAGAGAGGTGGGTGGCGCTAGAAAATACAAAACGAACCGAAAACAAAAAAAAAGGATGGCAATGGACGACGATAACGAGTGCAACGCGGAAAAGATCGGTCTCGGTCGTAGCCGACAAATATAGAAGACACGGAGCAGGTGGGTTGGAAGTTGAAAAAATCGCTCGTCGTTCGTAGGTCACGTCCGATTTGTTTGGGTTTATTCCGACTTCTCGTTCGTATTCGTGGGCGTCCGACGGACCATTGATATTTCCTTTCTATTTTAAAGCATAATATTACATGACTACGACGTGGCATACGGACACCGAAATTACTGCGACACAAAAATACCAGTCCTTTCGTCCATCAGACTTCGTGGCCGGAACGTCACGTATTTACCCTTGCCATGACTGCGATCTCTACCATATGTGTACAATTGTAATTTAATGTGACGGGCTTACGGGAATAATTCCGTTCGTCTCGAAAATCGTAGCTTATTTGTGTCTTAAGCGCATCGGATTGGCTAGCGCCTGCTTATATCATTCAAATCTTTTCGAGTGTTGAATTTGAAAATTTTTTTTATACTATCATTTTGTTTATCACTGTGGTTTTTTGCAATTATTAGACTCAATAATATTATTTAATAACATATTTTATTATTAGACACGACGTGACAAACATTGAAACCCTAAAAATACGACGAAACCATCACGTTTAAAAATATAATTTTCGATTAAAAAAAGAAAAAAATGAAGAACTAAATAACCTCGAAATATTTGGAAATGATAATGTTTTTCAGCTGTGCCTTTCCGAAACACAGAAAATGCAGGTGAAAAATACTGACGGTAAAATCTAACCTAACCCTGCAGAGTTATGTATTAAATTATTGACTTATTCCTTATAGGAGTTCGTATGCGTCCGTTAGTCGTTTGGGGCTGTCAACGCTACACCATAATATATTATTATAATTTATAATGCGAAGGTTTACAACGCCGAAACGTTAAACTATATATTATATTATACGAACGGATATCGATGTAACATTGTGCCGTAATAAATTGTTTATTATTGTTATTATTTTAATATATACTATATTTTACCCCTACACTATTACTCGTATGATCCTGTGTCGTTGTACGACCGAGTGGGATGGCTGAAAAAAAAAAATGAAAATTTTAAATAACACAAAACACGATTCTAATAGTGTACTAGTGGTTTGATGGAACGGACTGATGTAATGATCATTAATGTTTAATAGCAGTAGAGATTAATTAATCGCGACTAAAAGTATGTCATAAAATGTTAGCAAGTACACTAACTGTTCTGTGCTTGAACATGGATAACATCGGAATAAAAATCGGAACTAAGGTTAATACAAGCTGTAGCTTATAGGGGACTAGTAACTTTTATTTAATTAACATGTATAATGTATATATTATGTTTGGTTACAATAAATAAATTGTTATTATAATTAGTATAGTACTTCCTGATATTTCCAGAAACGGGATCGATTTCGTGGATTTTGAGAGAATCAAGCAGTAAAATTATCGTCTTTGGAAATATAAAAAAAAAATAAAGCATATTATTATATTTTTAAGTAATTTTCTTTTTTATAATAAATACTTGATACTTTTAAGTAAGGTTACATTATTTTATTACGATAGAGCAATGTTATCCATGCCTAAATTAATAATAATCAGCGAGTCATGTAAATGTGAATCGTTCCAATATCATATAATTTAACTATTTTTGTTGAACTTAGTTGGTCCTCACACTATCTTCACTCCTGTGCAACCACTGAATAACTGTTTTTCATATTAATTTTACTTAATTTGTTAACTGTTTTTCCGAAATACGTCAAATATTGCTTAGTTCATTTCTTAGGTCGAATTTCAGTAGGTATAAAATATATGATAGTTAATAATAGTAATAACATATTATAAATGCGTGAATTTGATGTTGTGGTTAACATGGTTCAAAGAATGTGATTTCGGGTTAGTGGGGTGGTTCAACCTTTATTTGGTTTTTATTGTGTGGTGGCAGTCGCGTTATCACTGTAAGTTGCAGTTGGCAGGTAATTTTATTTTTATTTTTATTATTAGTATATAAAGTTTTAATGACGAATTCGTCTCAACTTAGTTTATACAGTATTTTTTTTTTTTTTTTTTTTTTTAAGGCATTTTTAATAATTTATATAATATATAAAATGGAGAGTGAAAGATCGATACTGAGACGTTCCGACGAAAATTCATTTAAAATAATAATAAAACAATAAGGCCGGAAGACGATTTTGTTAGAAGCTCCGTCAACCCTCCAACCACAAACACCGCGACAGTCGTGATTGTTAAATTTCTATTTCGCTTTATGATTGAATTTCGTCCTTTCGATATACCCACGCGTTTTCTTCTGAGGGAATTTCTGGATTGCAATGGCGGTCGAAATTGCATGGCACTCGCCCGTGTCAAAACGTATAACAACGCATAATAATTGTAATAATAATATTCCTCAGGACGTTCCCATGGGGGCGACGCCGCCTACCTGATTGCCCACACTCAAACTTATCTTGTCGCCACAAATTGTCGAAATTATATTAATTTCATCATCATAGTGAACGAATTCATAGGATTTTACATTCGTACATCTGAAAATTCTTCCTCGACGGCGTTCATAAAATATAATATATTATTATCATCAGATTTCTCATCTGTATGCGTTGATCTAATATTAGGCGATGTTTGGCAGTGTAGCGTTTTTTTTTTACTTTTTTTTTTTTTTGTCACCGACAATAATATAATTATGAAACACACTACGTGGCTTGACGCGGCGCGTTGTCTGCTACCTGTCACGGAATGCGACTGAGAGTAAGTAACACCCGCTGCTACTAGTTTCCGGATGGGTGACCACTCGGGTTAGTATAAATAAAAACCTTGCCACACATACACGTGTTTGCTTGCCTACCGTAACAACACCGTACCGTACCAACCTTTCCGACTACAGTTCACAGTCCCCTTCAACAGCTAATGGCAATAGCCGCCGTGCTTAAGTTAAATAAAAAAAAAAATTGAAAAAAATATACACTACATTACTGCAGGTCTGCTATTGCGCTTCCGAAATTGTATGTAAAAATCGTTAAAAAATTGTGCAAATATACCTTGCTGCACAATATTATATATTCACGTACTGATACCTATGACCCATTCCAGATTCAATCGTGATTGTTAGTATTGAGTTTAAAAAAAAAAATGGAATTTTTTTCTACCTCGTGGTTTTCATAACATACAATTGTGTGAGGAAAAGCGTTCTGCTTTTTGTGGTTTGATCTGAAATATTTTTACTGACCTTGAAGAATTAATTTTACCATAATAAACAGATTATCTATCTGTTGTATACCGATATATTTCTACTTGCAATAATCTCAACTGGAAAATTGTGTTACAATTGTTACACAAATCAATAAATAAAAGTCAATACTAGACAGGTACATACAATATGTATACAAGATATTTATAACATGTAATTAAATATGAGTAAAACACAATATTTAACTTTTGATTGTTGACGAGGCAAAAATCTATTTGAATTAATGATCCAAATCACACTTCTTTTGAACGACATGTACTTGATGGTACGTCTATAATATAATTTGAAATATTCTCAGTATTTTTTTTCATGATTATTATATGTTTGGATTGTACGCTGATTACGCTATCAGTGACAATAGCCATCATAACAAATTTAAAGGTGTGTCGGTTTGAGTGTTTTACAGCTATAGCGTGTTACTATAGCGTAAGTAACTGACGTGTGTTTTATTAAAGTCTTTTTTAATTTTTTTTTTTATTACAAGTCGTATAAAGTATAAAATATAAAGTATTACAAATCATAATCAAATAAATTACGATCGCATCAAATTTTATCCTTTGGGGTCACAACGATCGACGATCGACGACGCCACGCACAGGTTCTGTGTTTGTTTCTGTGTTCAGAAATCTATTACAGAGAACGGATATTCCTGATTTTCCCCGTAACAGTATAATATAGACCACTCGTGCAGCTAAATAATATTCAGATAACAATTATTTCCGGGTATAACATTGCTGTAAAACGATTTTGAAATACATTATAATATTCGTGAACCACGTAAATGGAAAATTCACTCTAAAATGTGAGTGCATTTAAAAAAAATGAAATCTCTTTGGATTGAAAATACGATAATTTATAATTGGTAGTATAAGTCTTGAAAATAAATGCATTCATGTGAAATTGATTTTTAAAAAAAAAACACGCCAAAAGACTATAATGAACTTATAATTGACATAGAAATACTATAATTTTATTTTAATGTTATCCTGTAATATACATATATAAAAAAAAAAACAATTATTTCAGAACTTGTTTTTTGACCATGAAAGCAAATAGTAATAGGTATATAAATTATTTGTTTTAGCGGAAAAAACACGCAGCTGATTAAGAATTAACTAACAAAATCATTTTATTACTCCAAAATGGGACATGCTATAATAATATAAGCAAACAATATTTGTCAAAAAAACAATATTTTCAGTTACAAACATGATTTATACATTTTATTGCTCTCATACACCGAAACAAAAATAAAACAATCTGTTATTACATTAAATGTCATTACAACTTAATACTTATAGGTTACAACCAATAATTTCTATACTTCTCATCAATTTACAACTCATTATGAATTATGATATTATATTACAACACAACATTTATGAGCACAATAATTGTTTTTAAGACATCCAAGTATAATGTTCTGAGACAGTAAAAACAAATTCAATCAATACTAATGTATATGCATGATAAAACTAAATACCACGGAAGTGGTGGATACAAAAAAATGTGTCTAGGTAATAATCAATTATTATTTTCACACGCTAATCGATAAAATTTGATTTGTTCACAGGAGGTTATTATACTATCGAGCAAAAAGGAAATAAACTTAGGATAATAGCGCTCAATTCAAATGCTTTCTCAACAGTAGAAAGACAACGGAATGTCGTCAACCCTATAGAGCAGCTTGAATGGTTGGAAAAAATTTTATTGAAATCAGTAATGAACAAAGAAACAGTGAGTAATAATACATTGAGCAAACTAATTTTTTCCGAACGCAAAAAAAATGTTTATCATAATAATATTATTATAATACAAAACACGTTTTCAGTCGGTTTTTATTATAATGTCTACGTCGTATTATGCTTAAGTGAAATTGATTTTGTGTTTGAATTTTTAAGCATATAATTAATAATATGGTTTATTATAATATGAAGATTAACTACTCATAAAATTGTTGTCAAAAATCATAAGATTATATGTTTTTCTGGTAATTCGTATTTTGTTGTAATGTAAAACATAACGTATGCAGCGTAACATCGTTGTGACACAATCGACATGGCATTTATGGATCCTTTTGTTCTCATTTTAACCAGAGTTCGTTTTTTATCGAAACATTCAAATTTAAAACTATTTAAGGACTCAATATTTATTATTACATTTTTTAGGCACTCAATCGGATACCATGATCGTTAAACCAATAACATTAATAATGTTCCGATTAATTAATTGAATAGTACAATAATTATTAGTTATGGTTGTTTTGATTAAAACTACATATTTATTTAATAATACGCCTTTGAAATGTGCACTGTTTATTATTATGTTTTACGATCAAACATAATATATCTATAATATTACAGCGCCAGTATAACACATATATTTTTTAACGAGGACGAACTCGTTGCATACCGTTAGATCGTTATACATATTTAAAATAAAATTGGTCGTGTATGTAATTTGTTGCAAACGCAAACTCAACTTTCGTATCGAGCTTGTGAGCAAGTTGGTCGTTGAACTTTTATCGTCGCGTCGTTCGCATAGTTGACTTTTAATGAAAATCGTGTTCGAATTATTTGAACGAACCCTTTCAGCGCTCATCGAATATCGTTGAACTTTTCTCATCGCCTTTCAAAGCGATCGCGTTTTCAAAATTTTCAGCGAATATTCAAATACCACCACACCCGGATGCCGCGGTAAAATAGCATCTACACTTGCACGATAGCCGTAGTCTAATTAAACTTATCGCGAAACTCGAAAGTCGGTCAAGATAGAAAAGCAAAAACCATGATAATATTATGCTGTTTCGAGGTTCACTCGATCCGGAATCGAATCGAATCCCCCGTTGAGTACGATCATGTTTCGACCTCGCACACGCGTCCCCGGAAGTCTGTACCGTAGACGATTATTCTCAGTACAAGTTTACTGGTCTGTACATTTGTTCCGGTCGTTCCTTCAACACAGTCGGCTAACTTTCAGGTGTACCTGGTCAGCCACATGTGTCCGGGAGCTAACGAAAGAGACCAAGACGAGGCGCCCACGTTCCAAGACGACTACAGCGCGAGCTACTTGGAAATGATCCGGAGGTTTGCTCACATCATTGTCGGACAGTTTTGCGGTCACCTGCACTCAGATACATTTCGGATCGTCTACGACCAACACAGTGAGTAATGAACCAATACGAAAAGTCTTTCACCTAAAATAACTATTGTGCAATCGTTTTGACGTGTCACGTGTGCTGCGTTTTTCAAGGTGATGATTAATAATTTATCACTGTATAAATGTCAAGTGTTTTTTTTTTTTAAATATTTTAAATCGACTCATAAATCTGCACAAAAAGTTACTCGTATATAGTGATAAAAGAATCAACATAGTAGTACTTATTCTGTCATTACAGTATCCCACTTGCTCATTCGGGTCAACGGGGAGGCGAGTAGTAAAATATATTGTAATCGCGATTTTATTATTGAATCACCGATATTTAATTATGGTACGAAAAAAAAAAACGTTCGCACCGCATTAACCTGACAGCTCTGGTTTGTATTATTCGTGGGTCCCTCCCATTTCTCCCTCGACCGACATGTCGATAATATAATATTTTGGTTTTTATTATAATTCTCACGTCGTATTTACTTTGTTTTTATTTTTGTCTTGAATCGGAAAATAATTACAACTACTTGAGCATACACCCCCTCCCTACTATTTGTACATTAAACAACTATTCGAGATTACAATTAGTTAAAGGTACTACAACTCAGTATTAATACACTACATTATTAACCTTGAGAAACGTCGAAAAAGAAAACAGAATAACCTTAGGTGCTTCTTCGTATTTTCCCGGAAGTTGGTAGTAATGTTATTTAGCTATACGTGTTTAAAGTTTATACGAGCAGAGTAGTCGACCAACATTTGCAGGGTATCCTTCTGCCACTTCACTCCACCCGAGTAAACTTATACACGTATTACTAATTTACTAGTCGTTAGATATCCAATTTGTATATAACTACTTATTGAAATTCTCAGAAAACTATTTCAATTCGAAATATGAAAATAAAATTATGTTTCAAGTCAAAAAAGTTAATAACCATAAAGATAAAAAATAGTAATACAAACAGTTTTCTTTTTTCAAAAAAGAATGATATATGTTTGTATAGGTGCTTCATTGTTATGAATTCAAATGTTTAATAATAATAATTATTGCCTATCAAAAACTTGAATACTTTTTGACATAATGAATATTTAGGCAGGTACCGATAATATAGATTCACCTTGTAAGCTATTATCATTAGGACTGGTGCACAGTTGTATTTGAAATTTATGTGATATTGTTATTGTGCTAACGCGTGTTCGGCTGCGATTTGAGGGCGAGAGTTGACTTTGAGTATAATATCATAAGATATTTATGTATATATACCTAATTAATAATTATTAACATTAAGCATCAATCATTTGGGCTTACCGATTCTATTTCGAGTGGACTTCACGTACATGACTCAATCATACATACTATTAATCAATGCAGAAATCGATTAATGCGATTCGGTGGTTGTGAAATCGACGTTTGTCCGACCTCCATGTCCCTGCCACGCTAATCCTCAGTCGAGAGACGAAACAAAATTAACTTTGTAATTATATAATATAACATTTTTATTAGAGATAGAATGCACCAGTGCCATGCTTTGCGTAGAGGTGTATTTGAGGTGGACAAGCAAAGGGTGAATCGGGGTTTGGGGTTTTAAAAAAAAATAAATTTTTTAGATTCTGAGAGGAGCGAGGAAGCTAGTGGTTTACTTTAGAGAGGTCAATAATTTTTTAACGCAACGGGAAAAACCACTGAATATTAATTTTCTAATGCTTTGATTATCGCTAAAGAAACGAATAAAATGTAAAAATCAAATAATTCCCACTAGGTATATTATATACAATAATTAATGGTTACTATTAATAATAATAAAATTAATAATAAGTTATTATTAATTTTTTTATTAATACATATTATTTATGATTCATACATTCTCTTTCGTCCATTTGGAATCGTTTTTTATCGAATGCAGTCATTGCATTCAAATCGAATACTGTAATAATAAACTATCCTGTCCGAGAACCGAAGGGACGATGGACAAACCTCCATCACCGCTAACCTACTCCATCCCGCTACACTTACCCGCTTTTTATACTCAAACGTTATCGTAGAAAAAAATTGTCAAATAAAATGGAAATACAATTTAAAATTGAAATGTATAATATAAAGAATTAATAATTAAATACTTTAGAGTTCGATCGGTGTATGTTGGCCTTTTCCAACCATATATCCATAGTTATATTAGATCATATTTTCCTTCCCTGTAATGCTCAAACTTCAAATGTACCACTACGCCATATACGCATAATATTGTGAGTACACTGCTTAGACAGTTTCAATGTGTCATTGTGGCATACCTTGCGTTGTGTTATTCTACAGCTGACAATTTACATTAACAATATAACAACATATGTCAATTACACCGGTGTTTAAGCATGGTAGTAACTTAGTAGAGGACTAATGTGATAGGAGTCCATCGACGGTAAATAATAAAGTGACGACTTTATTTCTTCGTTGTTCTTTTTTTTGAAAATTCTTTAATTACTTTCCATTTTTTTGAAAACGGTTGGAAAAATAAAAGCATATCATAAATTATTTATTATGAGTTTTGAAATATTACCTACTG
>WHPZ01586193.1:11515-23355 GCA_016617965.1 Macrosiphum rosae
TGTAAATATTCGTATAATTTGATATTGTAACGTCATAACACTAACTCAAATAATCGTCTTACTCAAAATCTAAAATAATTATTAACAATACGTTTTCTTTCAAAACCAAACTAAAAATTATTTTCAAAACATTGTTTGTTGGAATACGATGTGGTATAATGTGTTAAAATGTATTAGAAACGTGTGCATATTATAGTACACGTCATATCGTCTTAAATGTTTAATATATCTTGAGGTTATAAAAATATATAAATTATGTAAAAGCACATCGAAGTAAAAAAAAAATAAATCTTATACCAACATAAGTGTTGTAAAAAATTATTACTTATCGCATTACAAATATTAAAGGGTAAAGTTCAAAATAAAAAGTTTTAACGCCTTTAAAATGTGAAAGAATAAAAGCAAACTTTTGGGGATGACACAAAATTAAATTTAGTATATTAAAGGCGTGTATACTGTATACCTTCAATTTAATTATCTAAATATATTTTGACTTGTTCAACGAGTGCAAAACACGCACTTTACAGATAGCTTACAACTTTACATTATAATCTAATGAATAAAATTAGTCATTTTATGTGATATTTAAATGTTTAATACGAACCCCGTAAAAAGGACAACATTGTATTTTATGCTAAGCTTAGATTTATTTTACCATTTTTGATGTGAGGCACACAGTATATTTCACCATTATAATATTATTATTATTCTGAAATTCTCCTAGCACTAGAATTATAATCAATTGCATTTTGATAACATCCAAATAAGCCGTTTGTACTGTAACGATTTGGTGACACTGCACTGCTATAAATCATAAGTTTGATATTAATATACTTATTAAATTATTAATTTAATATATTGACAAATGAATTTGAGTTCATCTAATCAACGAAAATAGCCTTTTGTTCATAAATTCGAAACATTATCTTCTGTTCATATTGAAATTCTGAAAAACAATAAACGATGAAGTCATTTAAATAATTGGATACATGTGTTGGATATTATTGCCTTATCGTAATAATGGATTGATACATAATATGTAACGCTATATAGGTTCTATACGATTCTTATAAGCAATTATAATATGTTAGATTCGATTTTTTTATAAAACACCAAGAAAACCTCATTACAGTTTATTAAACATGTATATTTGTGTGACTTGATATATCATATCAACAATTTTTGACACTGGTAGTTCTGACTCATTTTTAGTCATAAAAAATAAAAACTTTATAACTATTTTTTAATGCAATCACTTATTTTCTGTTCATTTTTTAAACATTCATTATAATAATAATACATAATAATATGCTCAATGATTTTTTATTTACTACATTTTAAAACCTCTTTACCCATATGAGCACCGAAATCATTATATTATTCAATGGATATTCCTATTTATCTGTGTAGTAAATTATGTGAGTGATTTAAATTCTTAGAAGTCTGACTAAATCTTAAAACAATTTAAAACACTTGAATGGTGCTGGTCAATAATACTTAGTTAGGTAGTGACGTTAGGTAGTATCCGAGGTTAGGTTAGTACTATAATCGATCTCACGAAAATTGAACCCTGACTTCAGCGATTCCAGCGGAACCAGCTGTCGAAACCAGAGGTTCTCAATATATTATTTTTATTATTTTCTACTGCAATGAGACGCCCATGATAGGACGTGGACCCTAACTTCTGTTTTTAAGATAAGCTGAAACTGAGGCGATTTTTTTCCTATCCATAACACATATTTTATATTATAATATAAATTTCGAATTTATATAACGCTGCAATTTTGATAATTCCTAAGAATTATCACTGTGATTGCTGGAAGTCAGCTTAGAGGGTACTTATACACTTCAATATACAGACGATAACCATATAAAACAGTTGACAAAAAGAAATATGACTCTACATTTTTAAAACCAAAACTATCAATAAAAAAGAACGCCTCCCATAAAATATGGTATACCCAAACTGTTGTTGTAAACGTGATTTCACGTGACTATAATGACGTCACGAAATATTATTGCATAACTGTTGGGTATTATATAAGAAGTGGACGATAAAACTTTAAAATATTCGTCATGGCGCCTTGGTTTGTGTCAAGTTTTCGTCAGGGAGTCGTCATCGGACTGCCACGTTATAACTATAATATTTAATAAATTGTTTGTGGAAGGGCTTTAATGTTTAATTTTTGTATAATCTAATAAACGATACAAAATGTCGATATTATATTATTATAGATAGGTAATATATTTCGTGAAGCACAATCAATTTTTCCTGTACATAAAAATGTAATTACCGTAAATATGTATAGAGCAATATTATAATTATATTTGAGCTATTAAACTATATTAATCTTATATTAATATTGTCAATATGTTTTTATTACGGACTTGTTTTATATTGACAATTTTATGATACAATTATTATTATTATGGTTATTGGTATTGGTTATACACTTTTACAATATGAATTCTTGTCTACAATATGTTTACTAATATATGAGTTATTAAATTCTTAGTCAATTCTCAGCCACTTACATGTGCTGAGGTCAACCATCGGCCGGTGTCGTTAGCTCCCGGATGGGTGACCACCTGGGTTTTTAGTGACAAATCCTCGCCACATATACTCGTGTTCCAAACCATACCCTCTCCACAGTAAAAACCTACTAAAAATAACCTTCAGACTAATGACCTCAGTTCTCAAAACCTATATCAAATTGTTATGAATAAATATATGTATATAATATATAATTGCCAATGCCCAAAATAAGCTGATTCTTTTAATAACAACGTTGTATGGTACCATACTGTTTTCTTTTATATAATACAAAAGTTAAAAGTCAAAATAATATTACTATCATTATTTTTTTTTTTGCACCAAAACATGTTCACAAATTATACAGCTGATGCGTTATCATTTTGTGTTCATAAAAATTCACAAATCATAGAATGTCAGTGTGCATTATAAAAATCTACGGGGAAACATTGTTATTAAAAACCAAGTCATGTTTGGTCGTGAGTGGAAATTTGAAATACTAAATTAAACCTACAATTTAAGAAAGAAATATTATAAAAATTTGATTTTTGTTCTCGAATGTTTGAACAGGTTACGTTATGTAAAACGTCACGCGTCATTTTAAACGAATTATTTTCTGAAAAAAGTGAATACACGTTTGTGTGCTTTACTGATGTAAACAGAAACCGATGGTTATTAAAAAATATAATCTTTTCATTTTACGAGTGATGGCACGTAATATTTACGTAGAGTTGAAAACAATGATTAGTAATACGGTACACCACTATATATTTTAATATCCGACTAATTTTTGCAGTCGTTGTTACATGACGTGATAATATACTAATATGTAATGTGATCATGTCCATAAAGAATATTGCCAAAATGTATTTTTACACGTCTTGTGCAACGACCGTGCGTATATAGTGTTATATCAGACGCCCGTGAACAAAACTTAAGTTATATCCGTTCCCCTTGCACTTGGCGCGGTCACGTAGAACATGCGCATTATAAGATATATTATCGAATTATCGTCCAAACCGTGTTTATTGTTTGTCTGTTATATAATTTTTTTCTTCTCGTTTGAAACGAACTTTAACCAAGTGCGTTTCCACAATTTGTGTTGCAGAAAAACCAGTGTCGTGGATGATGGTCGCGCCGTCGTTGACGCCCAACAAGTCTCCCGGCGTGTCCAACAACCCTGGCTTGAGACTGTACAAATTCAACACGAATTCGGGCCATGTAAGTATATGCGCCAAGTTAACGACTGTCATGTCGATTCTGTTGGGGTGATTTTTGGTTTTTACAATGATCTCGACATTTTGGTCACAGTCCTCGCCGTTTTTAGACCATAATATAACTATTTAAAATCATGATTTTCCAAACGACTTTGAACTTTAAGCCCACGATCTGTATTTCGAGTCAAGTGACCAAGTATATTATATTATATATTACGTGATGATTCGCAAAGCATGGTCAATGCTACCACCCTAATATCATTCACCGTTAATTATTCTGTACACTGATGCTTAGAATTTTTAGGTTTGCTCTAAGACCGCATGTTTCTAAATTTTTATAGATTTTTAAACTGATCAAGAAAATATTTCGTGCAGTGATGCAAATTATTATTTTAAATTTATATTAATTACTACATAGTGTTCCTATAGTCATAGGCCGCGCATCGGCGTACATTCGTATACGCTGACGTCGTCAGCTCTAAAAAATATCCTTAGTAACAAATGGGAGGTGGTTCGAATTTGAAAAAATCAAGTCTTTTTCGCCACAGGGCGAAAAATACATTAAAATGATTACGTTAATTTCGGACGGGTTTTGATTCAGATTTTAGACTACACGCAGTACTACATCGATCTGGAGTCGTCGCCCAACGGCGATCCGGACGACTGGAGGATAGAGTACAACCTGACGCACTACTACGGACTCCACGAAATCACGCCCAAGTCTCTGCACGCGATCGCCGAAACGTTCCAGGACGACGGGTCGGCGCAGTTCGACAGGTACATCACAATTATTATACTACTAGTCATGGGATCATTAAAATGTAATAAAATAACGTAGCGCAACCGCCGAATTTCACGATATTATAATTTGCCATAATATTTTAGGAAGGTAATTAAACGACGAGCAGTAAAAGGTTATTATTTCCGGATCGTTTTTCAGTACCTACGCGTTTCGTCAATGACGATTAATCATAATAATATATTATGCAGGTAATCAGCAGACCGCCCTCGCACATCAGTTTTTTTCCAGGGAATTCTCATCATATTATGTTTCCCGTCCTCGTCTACCCCCCCCCCATCGCATGGAAACGATCATGGTCGTAACCGTTATGGATTTACCAGAGGCGCTCCTCACCGTGCCCATAGCTGTAGACCGCTGACCTAGATAAATTAAAACGATGATCTGTGTTCGTCGTATTATACCCTGCGTGCTGCACTATGTTAAGTATACGAAAGATCTGCCGGCTGGTGTTGCATTCAGTAAGTCACAGTGAGAAAATAATCAATTGAAATATCGATCCGATAATAATACGATGTATCCGCAGCACCCGTGAAAATGTTTTCCGAAAGGTGCAGTGTGCGTGAATCGTATTTTCGAGACGAATGAGATATTATAAAAAAAAAACGACATCACTATTATGTCACATCTAAAGTTTTGTGCGTGCATAATGCTCGTATATGTTGTAAAAAAAAAAAAAAAAAATGTATTGTAAGGACATGTGTTATCGTCATTCATTCGCGTACTTATTATTATCTACCTACTACGTTCCTCAGCCGTGGCTGGGTGAAAATGTTTAATGGTGATAAAAATAAATAAAGGCACGAGATTTTTTATGTTCCGTTTTTTTTTTCGCCGCTTTATATTTTTTTATACATATAATATACGCCATTTCAACAATAGCAGCTACACGCGTGATGGGGATAACAAAAAACACTTCAACCCTTTAAGTTTAGTGGGTACCTATACCTGCATGCATTGTGCACTCGACCGAATAAATGTTCGATAGTATGTAATATATTATTATACACTATATTACGTTTTATTTCTTTAAGAATGCAAATAATTGCACAGCCAATTTCATGTATACGAATTTTGTTGGCATTGAATGTTTGATAAATATGTCACAAATGACACAATTTATCAACGGATGACGGTAAGTCATTGAAGACTGTACCCATATGGCCGTTTGTACACGGATTCGGCTATTGGAGGTTGAATAATTCTAAATTTTTTCCAAATATCTTTTCTTTTGAAATTATTAGTTACATTCAGTGGTGCCGAAGTTTTAAAATGTGGTTGGGCAATTTCAAAACTTCGCGGCCTCAATATCTTAATTCTTCAATATAGAGGTACCTTGATATACATTTACTTAAATATGCTCATGCTCATAATAAATGTATGACCCTGGCCTGACGTTAACACGGACTTCGGCACCACTGGTTATATTACCAGTTTTGACTTCAACACCAGAAAGCACATTTTCTGCGTTAAATTAATACATTCTTTGCTCCACTCTTTATTCAAAAACGTGCACAAGTATAAGTTTAGTATACCACAGATGTCAAGTTGACCTGGTCCACAACAAATAAATTACGAAGTCCAAGCACTGCAGCGTACCTCCGATGATGCTCGTTCCAATCAAGTATCAACCGCCATTTTTGTACACAAATAGCGTAATATTATTAGTTAGCTATTTATTTTACTATTATTACTATGGTAAGTTGATTCAAATTTTTCCAAAAACCATTATAATTTATTATATTATTTATAGTTATTTATAACACTATAATAGTATACATTCATCATTAATTATTGTTATTAATTGTTTTGTTTTTTTTTCGCCACTTTTTAATTTATATACATAATATACGCCATATTGCCACAATAGCAGTTACACGCGCGGGTATAACAACACTTCAACCCTTTAAGTTTAGTGGGTACCTATATGCATTGTGCACTCGACCGAAATAAATTTTCGATGTAATATAACATATAATAATATTATGTGTTTTATTTTTTTAAGAATGTAAATGATTGTACAGCTTATTTCATGTCTGAAAATATATTTAAACTCATCTGTCAGCCCAAGGAAATTTTATTTTATTTATTTCAAATAATATATAACATACGAGTACAAAGTGTTCAAAAAAATGTCCTAACTTTTTAATTAGTTACGTAATATTTGCATATTTGTATACCTACATCTGGGAATAACAGATAACACTGCTGCACATTAATGAGGTAAAATATTAGTTATATCATACTATAACCTAATTAGTCTAATGACCGTTTAAAAACTTTTTGAACACCCTGTATATCAACATCAACACGTTATTTTTGGAATATTAGCAATTGGTACCTCTCCCCAATCCGAACAATACATGTAAGTGAAACCCTCATTGAACTTTGTACACTGGGATTCACACAATATTATTATTATTGTATCGTTATAGACTATAATTCCGGTACCTGGTATGAACACAAATGTTCTCACATTATAATTATAATCTAGTAGCCGATTGTCAATTTACATGGACTGCTCTGTACATAATCGATCTACTCGTGTACTAGACTCCATACCTGCAATATCGCATAATTGTATTAAATCTGTCAAACTCTGTTCCTACATAATAACCGTTGGCATTCAACCAACATGCGCGCGTTCTAAGTCGCTATGCATAATATTCTGTTGGGTCACAAATCGCACATCATGCACCGTAATACTGTCAGTAACACCATTATCTATACTGTATATAGAACTGAATACCTCTCAAAACTGCGTATGATTCGAGATGATCATTGCGAACCAAAATGTTTATCTCGTCATTATTTACCACCCATAGCCTCGTAATAAAGGATATTGATCGTATCCGAAATATCTCAGCCGGGAAAAGTTCAAAACATTTAAATCAAACGAATTTTTGATAATACTCAAAAGTTTTTATCTTATACAGCCGTTTCGAAGGAAAAAGATAAATACCAGCATTTCCTATATTATTATTTGTCCGAAAAAAAAAAATGTACGGTCTGAAAGAGTTATGTGATTATACGCTCACAAAAAAACTCCGAACACGAATAAAATATCTCTATCTCGGCTTTTGTAGCATCCTTCATAATATACGCTGACGAGAAAATAGCTTTAGTTTCATTTATATTGACTTTTAAATTCCTATCCGAAATGAACTGCAAAGTTACTGTCGGTTTTACAGAACGTGTGCAATTTTTTTCTTCTCCGCTGGAATAATGTACAATATTATCGTGTCCTGATATCTAATTTCTAATTTATACAAGTTTGATCGCATATCAAAATAAACCTACTCGTAAGTGAATGCGAAATATTATCCACATCACATGATATTTGTGAAGCTGAGTCGTGCACAACATTCTATGGGACGTACTGCAATAAAGCACAGAGAAAGATCTTGGGTTTCCGTACAACGATGACATTTATATTATTATCTTACATCGAAATAAATGAGAGTGTATATGAATAAACCGTATATCCCATTAAAACGGAAGCCGGTTTATTGCTGTCTACTTTATTTATAAAAGTCTTTTGTTAAAAGAAAATTCTTTATTTTTATCTTTGCCGTAAGTGTTGAGAAAAAAATTGAGTCCCTCCTGTTTCACAAAACTCGTTTTAATGAATTTTTCACACTGAATGACATTCTAATAAAATGAAATAATGGAACCGACAAGCGACTGCGGAAATAAAAAATAAATAATAACACGTAGGTACAATTCATTATTGAAAAATGATTGACATTTTATCATTTATATGCGATAAATTTAAATTTCCATCACACGGAATATTATATACCTATCTTGTAGCTATTTCTTTTGTACGCTTTACTCTCTCTGAAACCCAATCATATTGAATATAATATTGTTGCAGTTGTACAAAATGTAATGGCCAATATATATATATAGCCGATTGCAGTTTAAATCACGATGTGATTGGAATATTCCCTATATGTGCTCGGAAAAGTGTGCGAAAAAAAGAAAAAATGTCGGGTTTCTCAGCCATAACGATGTAATAAACTGTAGGTATATAACAATATGGAGGTACTCATCGAAATATTAAAATATTTATTTGTTGTATAATGTTACATCAAACGAGAGCGCGTTGGGTCGATGAGAAGGTACTTTGGTTTTCTTTTTGAAAGATATCGTCGAAAGAGCCAGACAATGAGCACAAAAGTTTCAACAAACTGCGTTATACATATTGTATAGTGTCGTCGCGATTAACTTTCTTATAGTAGAGGGGTGAAATTAATTTTGAATTGCGCAATTGACCTATTTAAACTGAAAATCTGAACACAATAAAATAATATGTGAGGTTTCTTACGATATACGACGATATGTTATTATAAATGTAATAAATACCTAAATATTGCTTATAATAACGCACACTTACGCCATCGTATTATGTGCTTTTTGTAATGTATATGTAAACAAGTACACATATACCTGTACATGATGCATATATGCAGTCCTTATAAAAGGATAATAAAAAAATGGACTATAAATTGAAAACTCGATGTCTGTTTTTCCAAACATTTATAAATAAAATTGCATGCAGAGTGAGAATAATGAATCAAAGCACCGTTTTCACTGCGAGTACCTACGTTGAATACAGTGTAGGAGGCACATAAGGTAAAAGATTGTAGAGCTATCGTTTGTATACGAATTCAATATTGCACCGTGATAAAAAGAAAAGTAGCAAACGACAATAGAGGATATTCGTAATTTGATATATAAAAAATAAATATATATGTATATCTATTACTTATATATAGTTTTAACAGAAAACAAAGTAATCAAAAGCCAAAAGAAGCTAAGAAGCTTCGGACAGTATAAGTTTGCTTCAACGTTGTTTATGGAAACGACTTTGTGGGTTCGGAGATTCAGTTATTGTTTACGATTCTTGAACAAAAAAAAACTTCAAAATAATCCACCTTACTGCTGGCTGCCCCACTCTAGCCATTCTCGTCCCCTTCACTCACGTCACCAATGGTTCACAACTCGTAAGTATGAGACACTTATTACTACTGCTTCGTTTTTGTTTCTTCGTCCTGTGTCTCTCCGTCTTTAGTTTTTCCGACAAAAAATGTTCAACGCAAACATCTCTAAGTAGGATATATACACGGTTTTCGTCCGAGAAACTTTCGGTTTATTCATTTTTTTTTTTTATCATGAACCCTTGGGACAATGGTGGCCACTTTCCCAGATTTAAAATTTGCCCTAGGGCCTTGTGCACTCTATTAATATTTCTTTTAGAAATTCTTAAAAACAAAAAAAAAAATACGAATTGTTTTCCCCTGTGGCCGGTGGTTTGGCTTAGAACGTCCGTTGCACAACGTTATGCGTTTCGCAACACACCTCTATGTTGTAAGATCATCCACTCGTAACCCCGGTATAATTTGGTTATGCGTACTTTTTAACCATTAATACCGTTTGACTACGTTTCTCGACGCCATTAATAGAGGTCTGCAGATGACCTAAAGGGGGACCGTAAGGAAAAAACTATACTTACGACAACACATATTCGTGAAAAATCAAATCAGCATTAAAGAAAAAATGAATATAAGTCTAAAAGTAATTTATAATGTAGTCATTATAAGTTTCCAAAGTCGTAATCACTAAATGTAAAATAAATTCTATTTATTTCATATTTTAATAAGTTTATAATACAAGCAGAGTTATTGCAGTAAGTAATCACTTAATTTACTTGGTATAATTTTATTATTAAAACAAAATAAATGAAATCACAACCAAATACTGTATATTAATAATACCTGTTACAAATTTATATTTACTTTCAATTAATTATATACAGACCATGACTGCAGTCGTAGTTGCATGCACTTGTTTTATCGTACATAACAACTCAATATTGTGTGTAATGTTTATAAAATCAATTCTTCTGAATAGAGGTGAGTATTAAAACCGCTCTCGCTCTACATAATATTAAGAAACTTAAAAAATCAAGTATGGTCTGAACATCCGATCTAGATGCTAAAAATGTTCTAAGGAAAACATAGTTGAAATTAGATCGCCGAGTCATCGAATCTTTGAAGATAAAAAAATTACAACTCTATATTATGTTAGTTGTAAATCGCCTAAACAAGTTTCGATCAAAAATTATGAATAAAATGTTGTCCGATTCGGTCGAATGGCTATCGAAAACGTCGCGGATATTGGCGTCATACGCCCATTGACCTTTGATAATTTACTTGCTTGTTTTTTTATCAAATGTATTGTTATTAACAAACGACATAATATCGTATCAAATACACTGCCCAACATCGAGCTTAATAATTAAACGGCAAACGAAGGATCTGTATTTGAGGTTGATAGTCATCATGTGCTCACGTAAAAAGTACGAGTGTATAGTTGGCACAGTTTTAAAATAATTTAAGATGCATATTGCAGGAGTACAGAAAAGTGGACTATTGGCGGTATGTCGATCAATCAACGAATAAGAGAGCATATTAAGATGCTTGATTCTTTTTTACCGGACGGTAAAATATTATTTAAAAATCTATGCTCTAAAACACTTCTGCGTCTGAGGACCTATGATGAGCACTAACATCTCGGGGTGATAATATTATTGTGGAGTGATTGATGTTCGACGAGAAATCGACTTGCTGTGATTTTACTTGCAATTGACTCGACCTACCGTCATCCATCGCGATTGAATAACCGTCCATGATGTGATATTATGATATTATTACGTTTTGTCGATTTCCCATAATTGTATTCTTTTGTTCGGATAAAATAGTTGTTTTAAAAAGTATCTCGGTATTCTTCAAACATATTTTTAAATACTATTTATTTATTAATGAAGAAATTGTATAAACTTAAATACCTACGGCTATTTTTGTAGTAAGGGTTTCCTAATTTTAAATATTAGTAAAGTCTTGTTTAAGGATTTTGATCGATTTGACAAATTGATAATTATTCACATAATAGTAGGGTTATAGTACTTTATTTTTATATGAACCATCCTTAGACTTTTTTACTTTAACGACCAATGGTCTTTAATAATTCATTTCAAAAGTATAAGTAATAGGTATATAAATATTAAATAAATAAATATTTTTAGTAGATGTATACAAAACATATTTAGATTATCACTCCCAGCGGAGAGGCCCCGGTCGTTTTAGTAATTGATGGAAACTTTTTTGTTGATATAAGCTATATTATTTATTAAATAACAATAATTTTATATACTTATATGATAGTTATATGTATTAACATAGAGTATATAAATTACCATCTAAACCACTCCAATTAACTAACTATG
>WHPZ01586194.1:0-22015 GCA_016617965.1 Macrosiphum rosae
TATAGTTGGCAATATTCTGAAAGATAATTTTTACCATCAATCTGTTAATATAATTACGATAAAGCACATTGACGGTGAAAGTGGTTAATCAAACTACTTGTGATTCCGGACAAATATAGGTAGGTGGTTTAGGTACCATTAGTTAATATTTTTTTTATACGATCGTACATTCATACGTCCTTGACACCAGCAAACGGTCATTCAAGTTCAAGTTATATTATGAATCTATAGTGGCCACGTAAACACGTGGCTAAACTGTATTTTAAAAAAAGTTCTTAATCACTAATCAATCATCCTTTATTATAGCAATAAATTATAAACAGTTTTATATGTTTCAACAAATTTGATTGAGTGTCAAGGTAATTATCATCTACCAAGCAATAATATAAGAGAAACCCAAATATATTGTAAAAAAAAAATTAAATTAAAAAAAAGGGGGGTATAGTACTAACCGCTCTGTTCGATGTAGTATGAGTCGTTATTCGTAACCCTTGTTATTGAGTACCTAAGTCCTCCAGGTCCCAATGGGAAAATAAATTTAAAGATAAATTTGAATATGTATTAGATAAATAATAAAGGATATAAAATTATAAAACTATTAAAACTTACGCTGAGATTTGGCATGCATCAAAATGTAGATTTAGATACAACGTCAAAAATGTATTATATTATTATATTATGCGAAATTTTGTAAGTATTTTAATATTAGGTATAGTAATATAATATAGTATAATCTTATTTTAAATTTTCCTCTCGACAATCGAGTGAACGAAAAATAATATGTTTTTTAAATTCATCATTGTTATAAGCACGGATGAATACTATTTTGAGGCCGTACGGCAAATTTTTTAGGGGCCCTGATACGAAATAAATAAAATTTGTCTATAATTGTATTTTTATTTTCATAAAACCTATTTAAATAATATATTAACCCTATAGGTACCTAATAACCAATAAGTATTCAATTAAAAAATGGATACTACTATATGTTCACGTGAACAAAACCTCAACATATTTCATTGAGATTTCCAATTTAACAAAAACACTGGGAAGTGTGGGTTATCTCACACGATCAAATTTTTCAATGGGGAACATTATTCTATTGAAATAAATTAAGTATAAAAATACTTATACTTCTTAACACGGAAAAAATAGACACGATATCTGGTTTTTAGAAACAATTAAGTATAACTTTATTACATTACAAATCAAAATACTTATCCTCGTTAAAATATTATAATATATAATATATCATTATACTTATACGCGTACATAGGTATCAATAATAATGGATTTGAAAAAATAAACAGGCACAATCAGAACATATTATTATGTTGTGTGCGTACTCGCTGGCCAGAATAATAATAACTCGGCACTCGTCGTCTGGGAAAAATTTGTTTTTTTCGGTAACAGCTTAGGAAGATATTCTAGTTTTGAGTTCATTATATTTTACATTTCCTAGTCGTAACAGAGAATACGACGAATTAGGTAAATCAGCAACAAACGATTAAAAGTGGAGTAAACTCCGATATGCATGTGTGCATCTTTTAAAAAATATAAAACTAGATCTCCTCGGTTTAGGATGTTGACACCACATATAGAACTTATTATTAAGAGGGTTTTTATGCGTTGATAGTGGCCCCAATATCCAGGTGTTTCAAAGATGTTCAGTTAAGTGGATCAAAATTACCATTAAAAAAATACAAAAGCGGAATTATTGAAGCTACAGTCACCAATGAATTAAAACCACAAATAAATGTCTTTGATAAGTTCATCAATGACCAGTTAGTGATATTTTAACTTAGAGATGACCACAACTATTTTAGAACTTATATTATATAGGTATTATATTATAAGGAGATTTTCAAATTTATAGGTATCGATGTTGGAAGCTATATATATTTTGCTCATTTGCTCATTGCTCATTCTACCTTGTCGTCGTTGTGTATCGATTGGACATAACGTTGAAGTATCGATGTGTTTATGATTTGATTTTGTGACAAAGGTGCCGCTGGGTTCAATTAATTGTGTTCTTTTTACTGAATTTCTGATAGGAGAGGTCTTGAAGTATAATATAATATGAGTTACAACGCGTTCATGATTTTATAATGTGAGTGTTGTCCGGCGCCGGTGATTATAGATTGTGTTGTTTTTACTAAACGTCTGATCAGAGAGGTGTTAAATATTATATTTCATGCGTTGCAAATGTCGTCGCGTGTGTATAGGTACATGCCCTGCAATATGTATATTGAATAACCCAATATTCTATATGACTCGAATTATCCCGTGTTTTTATTTAAGTATAGAAATATTATATATTACAGTTGGCTGGACCCGTCAGAAACACCCTGAAAATGCACCCCACCCCGTCGGAGCAAATTTTCCAAGGGTCTTGTGTTGCTGTAGAGAAGAAACCATATACAGCGACACAGCTTCCAATAGTTCAACCCCGGAGACGTCGGACAGGATTACAGCGACGCAAAGGAGGGGAAGATACGAGAATGACTGTGTCTTTTTTTTCGTTTTGTCGAGTGTACAAATCAATCGTTACAGATTTAACGACTAAAAAATCGTTAAAATATATATTTTCAACATAAGACTCGTGAGTCCTGCAGTATAAACCATAAACGCTAGACAAATATTATATTATGTTCCAAGAAATATTTAAGCCATCAAACACTAAACGTGACAAAAACTGCTAAACTTTTTGATTTTCTAAGAATAATATAATATAACAGTTATGTTATGTTAGCAAAATACGAATCGCATAATCTAATCAGTCTCGTAGATTTTGCTTGTGCCAATCTACTCCATACCTATTTTTATTTACATTTAAAAAATGATTTATACAGTATTCAATATATATGATCGCATCATATAATAAAATGTTACTCCCGAAATAATGAAAGTTATAACTTTACAAGCCTACAAGAGACAAAGCTATGGAAATTGGAATTGAGTATCTAGACCATCAAAAACCATCGTAGAATATTAAAATGTTATGCCTATAAAGTATATCAATATCAACATTCAACAGATTATTATAATATCTCGATTTTTGGAAACATGTAAAATTGTGTTGTTATCAAGTTACCTACCTATATGTTGCTGCAAACACATTTTTGTATAATTCCACCAATAATAAGCTATTTACAGATTGTCATACAATCATCAATCGAGATTGATTAATTCATGCGATTAGTGTTTTGCTAACATATCAACGCTGTGCCGATTTCAGATGGTACAATAATAGTGTAGGTTATCTGCAACATCGTATCCCGATATTTTTAATTAGGTACCTATTACGTAAAAATCTCTTACTTTACTGAATTTAATAGATTGTGCCTGAACTTATAAAATTGAATACCTAATATATTATAATACAGACGATGCCCCCCTCTCCCCTTGGATGCGCCACTGCATATGTACACAACTCTAAAAATGTTAGTGTCGAAATGACGACATATTATACCGATCAACTAACACATATCTAACGTTTTACCTTTTTTACGAAGCAAATGAAAAAAATAATGTAGGTACATTACCTATATATATTATACCTATATGTATAAGTTAGATGTGATTTTTTATAAATTGAAAAAAAACTCCATTCCGAAATGTTACATAATAGATTCGCTACAATGCTACATATTATATTACATAATATGTTTAAATTATAATTGGTAAAATTACTAGTATTACAGACCATAATATGTACTGCAGTACTCATAAGAGATACTCATATCGTTCGAATAAATGTATACATGCGCCTATATTTTATATACATTTATATGTGTTAAAAAATGTGTGAAGCAATATTTTTTTAGAATGATAAAAAGACTGATTTAATAAACATTTAATTTCTTTATAGCTTATTCAGCCTTTCACATTTAAATTTTCATTGAATTAATTTTCTATTCAACAATAAATAATAGTACTCATTTATTTATTAAATTCGTACTAATTTTAAGAAAATTGTAAAATACAGTTACATTATACAAGAACGTAGCTTAAAATTATAAAAACCAATGAGGATCTTTGTAAGTAAATTATTTTTCATTCATGGTGCCTGTTTTACAGAATATACTTGTAATATTTATGAAATTCGACCTTAATGTGACCACTGACCACTTATAATTAAACAAATAATATCAAAATATATTTTATATTTGTTGATAAATCTTAAATTTATTGGTACCTACTACCTATGTACTTGAAAATATAATGTAATTTTTTTTTTTTTACTAATTATGAGTAGGGACCTATACCGACTATAATGTACTATACCTACTCATTTAAAATTAGTATTTACCTACTGTTCAAAAGTATATTAAAAAGATCTCCACATACTCATATTTAATTACATATTTACATGTTTAGTCTAGACTCTGTCTAATCATAAATATATTCATCTACTTAAAAATGTTTCTCTGCACGTGTCTACCAACCATAATATTGTGTGTCCCTAGTCCCTTCTAAAACTCCTTAGTTCTATTTACGAGTGTCGAAATGTATATTTCGAGATAACGTCGATTGCAATATAATAGTTATATAATTGTATTAGTCAAAATATAATTTTTTTTATTACAAATGATCTTTAAATACCTAGCTTATCTTGGTTATTAAAAAAATATTTTTTTATTTAAATCAGTATTTTAATTTAAAACAAAAACACAATTCTATACGATTGTAGTATATTGCATATATATATGAGAGTATATACTATTGAGAGTAAGTATTTGTTAGTATTGAAGTAGGTACCTATACATTATTTACTATAAGATATTAAGATACGTTGATAATTACTCCATATAAATATAATATATAATATGCATGTATCCATATTAGGTGCATACCTGTATAAAATGTCTATATTCAACTACCTTTAAATTATGCAAAATTGAATTATAGGTAAAAATGATCACAGACAAATAAGGCAGAGAAAAATAGTCCACAGAATAAATGGTCAAAAATTAAATCATATACAAGTACCTAGTAGGTATTCATGATCTCATATATATAATATGTGTCATATATAGTTGTAAATTATACATAAATATTATATAAATGTTTGATAACTACAACCTTATAAAATATACCTCTGAATTGTGATATGTATACAAATATCAGCGACTACGTCTAGGTACCAAATGTGTAAAAATTATAAGGTTAGGTAGGTATCACTCATTATAAAAATTAGGTAGAAAATATTTTAAATTGTATAGGTACTTAATTATAATTGCCAAGTTCCTATCTATTTACAAAGTACCTATTTAATAGGTAGACTATTATTCCTAGTATTTAAAGTAGAATAGGTAACACAGAAACTGTTAGTTTAAATGTCGGTTTCATACGTCAACATTTTCATAAAAATTATCTGATTCACAATTTGCTTCAAAACATATAGAGGTTCTTATGTGAAAAACCAATGTTGGTATCGCTACAGAATATTCCTTAAATTTTGTAGAAAAACTAAGTATTCAAAAATACCATCAATCACCACTCTTAAAAATTAAAAAAAATTTAAATTTGAATATATGCACCATTTATACATACAATTATAAAAACAGGGTGGGCATGCTTAAAAAATCACTGTACCTATATAGGTAGTAAAATCTACGACAAACCCCTGCTAATCGTGTTAATATAATATTAAATATACTAGCTTGTTTGTATTTATATCTAATGATATTATTATTTTTTTTTATTTAGGTTAAACAATCTATAGAATTGTTGTATAATAAACTCATATATTATGTTAAGAAATTAAGTTTAGCATGAATTATTGAAAGGAGAAGCAACTTACCTACCGACCAAACTCCTGGGGGTGTGATTATAAGTGAAGTTAGACAGAGAGAAGGTCACGACACCATTTTCATTTTAGTCTTTTGGATAGATTTCTAAGCATTGATTTGGTTGAATTTTTTGATAGAATAAATGGATGATCGGAGATTGGGTTGTGGTAACACGTATAGGATTTAATAGCATGTTACATAGACTATGTTTAATAATAGTTAGTAGGTACTATAGGTATTCAAATTAAAAATAAATGTAATTACCTATCAACTTAATTGTAAAAAAGTGGCAAATTTAAAATGTATAAACTATAAGTCTTCCTTTCATATTAATATTAAAATGTGCTATGATCAAGTAATTCTATTGTATATTATATTTTGAATTTTTCAACATAGAATATGTAGTCTGACAATGGATTGTATTGTTTTATATTGTATAAAATTATATTACGATGCAAAAATAGTGTTTTTTTAATCAGATATTGGTATGAGAAAGCAAAAGTCTCGTTTTAGGTACTAACATCATAAGATAATAATTTAATAATATGATATATTGTATTTCATGTTTAAAAAAACTACTTTTGAATTTAGATTAATAGTAGGTACAAAGAATTTTTACTGTCAATCGTCTATCGTCGTTATAATAGCATGAGAATTCGTAATGTTCACATAACATGACAACACCACTTGCAACACCGTCTAGTTGTAAATAAAACTTATTAATTATTATTATAATTTATAACGATTTATTGATTAAAAAGTATGTTTACTTTTTATAAAATGATTTCAAGTATTTAATATAGTACATAACTTTATATTTAAACCATATTATTTTATAGTGTAAATAATAAATATGGTTATTATTTATTAATTTTATATAATTAAATAGGTACATTATATCTAAAATCTATGAGACTTTTCTAGTTTTCTTATTAATAGTTATTAGTCATACAACTTGTGATATATAACAAATAAAAATAAAACTTATTTAATTTATGTTTCATATTATTCAAAAGTGAAGGTCTAAAAAATTCAAATCTTGTGCGCACTCTTTTCTTTTTATACAATCTATGCTTCTGAGTTTTGGGGCAAGCAAAAGTGTAAAAAAAAGATTAAACAAAAAAATTATCACAAAATATACTAAATCAATATAGTAAATATATTCAATATAAAAAAAGATAGTCAAGTTTGTACCACTCTGTTATACATCAGGTCTCGTGTGGGACACTGTAATAGATATCTATTGTGTTAAATTTGAATTCAATGATATAAAATCATTATATAAATATTCTGAGCGAAGATGGCCAGTCAGCCTATATTACTTAGTATATTTTATGATATTTTTGCTATTAAAGTAATTTATTTTACTATTAGACATTAGTAATACAGTAAGTTGAATTAATTTTTCACAAAAAATATCAATGATATTTATAAAAAGAAACTAAAAAAATTAGAAACGGAAAATGTCTATAGGTACCTAGATAACTTAAAAAGAGTAAAAATTTTTTGAACATTTCATCATGTATAATAGAAAATTATAAAATAAACAGCTGGCGAAAATGTGAAGATACCTATGATGGGTAGGTAATTAGTTTTTGTGTTACACCTGCAATAAAACAAAATGGATACAAACTATGTAAAAGTGCCCAATTTCCCTCAATTTTGACCATTATAAGAACTAACTATAATAATTTCCCTACCAGAATAAATGCTGAAGTATAAAATCCAAGTATTTTTACTGCTCCAAAAGGTGATGACAGACACAAAAAAAAAACACACTCATCATTGTAAATTGTAAAATCAATACATTGAACATTCATTGCTCCGCTCAGAATCTAATAAAAGATAGGTACATTATTACATTATGTAACTTTATATCTAAACTATGTCAATGGTTGGTAGGTTATATAAATAATAAATTATGTAACTATTATGTAAATGAATATATAATCAATCAACATTTTCAATTGTTTGCAAATAAACATTTTAGAAGATCTACCTATCTTGTAAAAGTCTAAGTTTTTAAATTAAGAATCACATTACTAATAAAAAAGGAAATTTACTAATTATTATTAAATCGTTCAATTTTTTTAAGTCACTAAATGTTAGTTTTTTGAGTTAATTCCTATAATTTATCAATTTTTTAACACATTATTGGAATTTAGTTCAAGATAAATAATTTGTTAATATTTTTAAAGATATAATATTATTTTATTAATTTAAAATTAAGCGTTTCATTATTTTGTTCACATTTCTATAATAAATAAATAAATAAATAAATAAATAAATAAATAAATACGAAACATCAAAGTGTTTACTGTTTAACCTCCCGCCCACACCAAATTGGATTTTTTTCACATTATAAAAACGTGAAAATATTTTTATTAAACATTTATACATATATGTATATAAATGTGTTTTTCTAATATAACATCCCCCAATGAAATTCTGTGTACGCCAATACATGTGGATCACACAAATAATAATTGTATTGGTACTTATACTATAATGGCTACAACTTAATATATTTTTAACATGTTTTAATGTTATCGGACGCCTGTATTTTATAATAAGTAGACTACAAAGTATACACATAAAAATAATAAATATAGTACAACAGCGCCTTGAAATGAGTACAATCAATACAATAACCTCATTTGCATTCGATAGTATTTTAAGGAATACATAGACAATTTAACATGACAGTATTTAAGTGACTTTTCAGTGTGTTCAAACTTCAAAGTAAACGAACACGAGTGTGTGTGTGACTGTGATGGTAATTGCACAATATATTATTATATATTATTTATATTCTTTTATTGCCTACTTAAAATCCGTTTTAAAATCGATTTTGCACTATAAATCATACTACTATAGTCTATAATATACATAACACGGACACACACACAACTACACAAGACAATAAATCAATACAATAGTATGTGATGTGCGTGTAGTACAACTGCATTGTATTGGAGAATTTACTCGGAACACTCATACGCAGATACCCACAATTTATCTGGATATCATCATTTTTTATAACTGCAGGATTTCTAACTCTCATCGGTATGCATTGACAGTAAAGTTGATGACAAACACATTTCAAGAGAATCTTTCAATAGGTAACATCATGTACAGTTATCTCAAAGTACTTGCCTATGTTATACCATTAATGCAAATTTTAAAATTACGCACTTTGACACGAAATCGGTATTAATTCTGTAGACGCATGTCGACCTTGGTTTTAGGTAGGTAAAATTATAGGTAATTTTTAATAAAACAAATAAAAACGTTGTGTGCTATCTATGAACGTGAATCGTAATTTTTTACATCCACATTTGTAAATTGTAAGACAGATACATACAGTATAAAATGTTGTACTATATTTTAAGAGGACACCACACCCACGTGGCCTGCACATGTATTGTATCCGTCTTACTTCAATCTTACTAATACAATAAACATCATAGAAAATTTGTGTAAGAATATTAAACTATTATAGGGTATACTGGATAGGGCATACCTCAAGCTTTTATATTGGTATTTTAACTTTCAAGTGAGTTATAAACCAGCATTCGAACTATAGGATCAAAATTACCCTATAAATAGATTAATGCAACTTGTAAACTATTTAAATGTTGATCTGTTTTCCTGTGTGGCTGTTTATAAACTATTAATAGATGGTTTTTAATTATTAGCTAAATAGTATTTTGGCTGGATAATCATTACATTCGTGTCAATGCCATGTTCAGTTTTCACTGTTGTATTAATTTTTTACAATTTTTTTTTTTAGTGAATTATTTTGCTTATACACGTTCAAAAGTCACATGCATTATACTTGGTGTAAATTATACTACTTATTATACTCAGTATCAACTTACTGATTATAAATTACTATTTGTTACTTTATAATATGTAAGATTATAGCTGTCACTGCGTCATAACAAAACATTATTGTAAATTCTAGACATAATACGTCTATATTTGTAATTGGACACGTCAACCTGTTTAAATATAAAAAAATAAATAAATAAAATAATCGCGTAAAACAATTCAATATTTTCAACTGATTGACTTCGATTAATTGGCTATTCGTTTTTAATATCGTTGGATATTAAGTTATTTTGGCGTTGTACGATGATACAGTGATACAAGTAGGTTAATCACATACAGTGATTTAGGTGAAACGTAAGAAAAAAAAATGATTGGAACAAAGTCTAAAAGACGCCAAGCAGACGTAACTATATGTCCATAATCCATATAGTAAAACAATAGTAATATTATAGACCATAATTAAATAGGTATCTATTTTAGACGAATATTTTATTCGTAATTCAGTATCTGGCGCGACATTATTCGTTTACAACCTCTTTGGCGGTTCGTGTTCGGTCGGCGCGGCGGCGGCTACGGAGTTGTACCGTCGTCGTGTCGTGGTCGTCGTCGGTCCCGCGAACGGGTCAGCCTGGCCATTTTGGATTCCCCGTCAACGCAACTACCGACTTCGCCCAGTGCGCGCGCGCCGCCATACACACGCACACACGCACACACAAATAAACACTCGCTCACGCACGTTAACGCACACGCACCCAAAATACACCGATTCACGTCGTTGACTATCGGAAGTGCGCGCGTGTGTGTATACGCGTGAGTGTGAGTGTGCGTACGGTTTCTTTTTCTCAGCACACGCGCGCGGGCATAATATTGTATACATATATCGACATAATATTATCGTACCGTTCCGCCGGCCGTCGAGTCGTTTGAACGAAAAAAAATAAAAATAAAAAATTCGTAAAAATTTCCGTTCGTGACCGTTTGCCGACGGCCCCGCGTCGTCACGCACACCGCCCCTGGGGTTGCCGCTGCCGATCCTGTTCCACGACCCGCTCTGGTGACGGGAAATCCGACAGAAAAATAATCCCGCGACCACAACGATAACAATATTATTACGAATATTTTTTGCCGTACGATTTTCACGGCTCGCACAACCGCGACACGCGCTTGCGCTCTCTCCGTCCATCCATCGCATCACACCGTCGTCGCCGCCGCCGCCGCCACCCCGCCGCACTGGTTTGCCACTATCGTCGGGACAGCGATTACTTTTGGGCCACCGTCGCCGTATGCGGAACATGCTAGCGGCATTTAGCTGAGCACACGGCCCGTCGTCGGAAAATGTTATAGCAGGTACGTTGGGGGGGTGCTTGTTTGTTTTTTTGGAATTTCGGCGGAAAAAAATTTTTCCTCGAAACACGAAAACGTGCCTGCCGTCCACGTCCCGCCGCCGCCCGCCGTCGACGTCTCGTGTAGGAGGCAACTGGCGTCGGCGGCGGCATTCGGCATCGACGTCGGCGTTCCGTCGGCAGATACGTACGTCATTGCGCGATTCCCTTGACGGCCAAACTGTAAACGAGGCGGCTTTCGATCCGCCGCCGTCTACCGTATTGAGGTCCCCGCACGTTTGATAATAAAAATAATGAAATACAATTATTGATGACCGTCGTCGTCGTCGCCCAAATGCTGCTGATACTTATCATATCGTCAGCTTCTTGACCCGTCACCGTTGTTCCGCGCCGAACACACGTCTTCGCACACTTTATGGACTTACATGCTTTTCTTTCAGCGTACTCTGTTGGTGCGCCGTTGTTTTCACTTTAGACTGACTTTCCGCGGCCTTTCGCCGTGCTATTCGTTTTTCCTGGGTAAATTGTTATGTATACCTCGTAAATCCTAATTGTTATTGTTGCTAAAGAGAAAACCCTTTCATTCATAATATTATTAAAATTGTATTAACTCGACACATTCATTATCATCAATAACCTAGAAAATTTCGTGCATTTGTATGTATGTGCACCGTAAGTTTGTGTAACGTAAGTAGTTTGTCTTTAGTATCACAGCCCCCCATCGCTGTTGTCGCACTGGACAATTGTCGTCAGAACGCTGTATAACATTGAAAGGTATGTTCTAATATTTGCTGTGTATTGCTTTTTGATTTTCTCGATCGCCCGTCACTGCCGATACCATCAGACACCGGCTGCGTGTTAAGTGCGACCGGACCAAGGTTTCGGACAGTTGCTAACAATCAAACCACCGTCAGGTTCATTAATCAAATGGCGCTGCCAAGTCGGGCGCGAGTTTATGCTGATGTAAATTCTCACAAACCCAGAGAATACTGGGACTATGAATCTTACACTGTTGAATGGGGGTAAGTCTTATGATCATATTTTGTATTTACTATAGTATAACATTATAATGTTAACCTCTTGAGAATCTTTTACCCATGTAAATTTGAAACATGTCAATTTAAACATTTCCCTACTAGTTAGTCTATTATTTAAATACCCATCTGAATAAGTACTTTAATAGAATAGTTTCTTTTGACAATTTTATTTTAATTAGATACTGGCTATTTGATTAAATTCATACAAATTACGAATTTTAAATTCATATAGGTACACCATATTTAGGTTTTGAATTGACAAAACTATTTTGAAATATTTGAAAATAACTCTGGTATAGGTACCTAAACTACTTACCTATGTATAATATAGGTAATTTATTATAAAAAAAGTTGATTCATTACATACCTATTTTTATATTGTTTACTTATTTTATTACCTATACTTAATTTATTAGTGCCTAAATTCAAATTGTGTTATTTAATGTATGTATGTTACATGCTTATGGAATTATTCAAACATTTTTGTTAAATAATTCATAGACCTGAAATACAAGCATATTCTATTCATAAACACATAATATAATTTTTGTTTGTGTCTGGTTCTTTACCAGGAGCACAAAACAGTTTTTGATTGTATTATTGTTATGTCTTCATTTTTGTCAGTTCCTGATTTTAATGGGTCATAATTAAATATAACAATTTTTTTTTAATGTTACTTAATCAAAGTTTTATTATTTTTAACATATTAAAATGTCTTATACAACTATTAGTACTTGCGCATTTTTAAACTTAAGATATTTTATATTGTTTCAGGCAACAAGATGACTATCAATTGGTACGAAAACTTGGTAGAGGTAAATACAGTGAAGTATTCGAAGCAATTGATGTAACCAATAGTGAAAAATGTGTTGTGAAAATATTAAAGGTAATTTACTATTTTAATATTGAGCTGTATTTCTTACAATTTTTATTACTTTAAAATGTGTATTGTGTTTTACAGCCCGTAAAAAAAAAGAAAATCAAAAGAGAAATAAAAATTCTTGAAAATTTGAGGGGTGGTACCAATATTATATCGCTGCAAGCAGTGGTTAAAGACCCTGTATCCCGTACACCTGCTCTTATATTTGAGCATGTTAACAATATGGACTTTAAACAACTCTACCAGACGTTGAATGACTATGATATTAGATTTTATCTCTATGAGTTGCTCAAGGTACTTATATATATTTACTTAAAAACATAAATATCATATGACGTTGTTGATGAGTTAATTAAATTTATTTTACTCCCAATGATTGATGAATTGATTACTCGATGCCCAACATCTAAATAAAACAGCACAGCCTAATAAAATGTAGCAACAAAATCTTATAATTTTTGTCATTAAAGTAAACCAATAAAATAATGAAATATTTTTTCTGTAGGCATTGGACTATTGCCATAGTATGGGCATCATGCATCGTGATGTAAAGCCACACAATGTTATGATCGACCATGAAAACAGAAAATTGCGGTTAATTGATTGGGGTTTAGCAGAGTTCTATCATCCTGGTCAAGAATACAATGTGCGTGTTGCCTCCAGATATTTCAAGGGTCCAGAGTTACTCGCTGATTATCAGGTCTATATTTAAAAATATCTATTGGTTTTTAATTTTTATAGTTACATTTTTATATCAACATTTTAAATTGTTATTCTAGATGTATGATTACTCATTAGACATGTGGTCACTGGGCTGCATGTTGGCCAGCATGATATTCAGAAAAGAGCCATTCTTCCATGGACATGACAATTACGATCAACTTGTGCGTATTGCTAAGGTTCTAGGAACAGAAGAACTATTTGAATATTTAGACAAGTATCACGTTGAATTGGATCCAAGATTTTCTGATATTTTAGGAAGGTATGTATATGATTAATTGCTATTTTAAATTTGTTTTATGTAATTGTTTAATTATTAAGTCAATTAAACTGGGTGTTTTTATTTATTTAAGGCATTCAAGAAAACGGTGGGAGCGTTTTGTGCATAGTGAAAATCAACACCTTGTAACACCAGAAGCTTTAGATTTCTTAGATAAACTTTTGCGTTATGATCATTTTGAACGGTTGACTGCTAGAGAAGCAATGGATCATCCATATTTTTGTAAGTACTTCATGCATATATATTTTTAAAATGAGAATGATGATACATTCTATTACTTGAAATTCTTAATTATTTGGAGATACACAATTCTAAAGAAATTTATGAGTTAAGTGTCTTCATTTAAATTAGAATAGTGATTTTGTATAAAGTTTTCAATCTGACTCATTTAAAATATGCTGTATAGAGTAATTGACTAAGAACTTATTATTAATTAAACAATTACTCATTTCATTAGGTAATTCTTAAAATACTTTTAACCCTTTAGCTCCAGACATACTTTTACTTCTATATTTTATAATATTATCATTTTTTGGTAAGCGTATAATTTTACTAAATCCTGACTCATATTTTTTTTAACTTCAATAATTATATAATAGATCTCAAACTAAAATGGAAAATTAAAAAATTAAAAAACCACAAATAATCTACAAATTATCCATACTTGTCTTATAATATAATTATATTTTTATCTGCTGTAAATATTTTCAACTGTCTACCTATTTTATAGACCTTATATTATGATCTATGATCTCTTTACACGCCATTTTTATTTGTGATTACATTGTATGGTTCTCGAGCAGTGTCGTGGTGGTCTGGCAAGTCACGGATAATAACCATTTAGAATTTAAAAACAAAAAAAAGACAAATACTGATACAAATAATAAAATAATATTATACTCATTGCCCACTGCCATTCGCCAGTTTATATTATATACTGTATACCAATCGTACACTTACAAAATTAATTTTATTTTAGAAATACACATTTCTTTATAAATATTGTTATGAGTTTACGCCTTGTACCCTCCAAAACATCCTTGTCCCCATATGACATCCTGTCATAATGAAACTGGTCTTAATGGCTACATGGTTCTTGAGGAACCTTTTTTGTCAGGCCACAGTGTGTTCTCTCGCTAGACAGAGAATATAGGTACATTTAATCATCACATCAATATTTGTGCAGCAGTGTAGCCAAGGCATCAAAATACTATTTGCATTGAAAGTGTTAAGTACCGATATTTAGCAAAATTATTTTATTTCCATATACATCTAAGTGGTTAGAAGAAAACTTAATAATTCCATTTTTGAAAAACTTGATTGATTAAGAGATAACCAGCTTTATGTTATTTGTTACAAATTTAATTTCTGTTCATCAAATTTAAAATTGCGAATTTTGTGAATTAAAATAATACAATTTCGTAATCTTGATACAAAAATATTCAAAATATATTTCACTTAAATCTTAATTGATTCTTGTTAAAAGCTTTTTTTTAGTTTTTAATCTTTTGATGATATGAGTTGAATAATTAATCTACAGGTCAACATAATCATACTAAATTCATGTAGAATCCTTTATATTATATTTTAATGTTTAGTATGTAATAAATAATTATTTTTTTAAATGTCTGTTGTTATAGATCCAGTAGTAAAAGAGCAGTCTCGAATTAATTTGGGCACATCGTCTGTATCTCCAACACCAATTACAGGTACTTAATAATTATAAATTAAAATGATTTTAAATAAATGTAGTATTCATTCTAACTGTTATTATTTAACTTTTTACCATTGATAACTTGTAAAATACATTTACCTGTCATGTGAGATATGAAATTGTTCAATATTTGTTTTATATTGAAAGTTTAAATTACAATTTGTACCAATTACTACTATAATTTATAATCATGTATTAATTAAATAAATTATCTATTTTGTAAATTATAATACTATAACGCTATAATTAAGTCTTAATTAGACTTTTAAGTTAATTCAAATAATAATTAAATATTTAAATTCACTGAATGTTTTACTAAAAATATTAATAAATATAATTTTTACTTCAATTCTGGTAATATTCCTCAACATGCAATATCATCATATAGTATATACCATAACACGAGTCAAACATTAAAATAATACTCAAAGTTCCATCAAAATGTATATTTTATTATAAATGTATCAGTTTTAGATCGTTAGGTAGATCAAAATACTATTCACTCTGTTAAAATAAGTTATTTACAATGTATATTTTAAATTGTAAGTTACTTATAGATTTGGTTATAATTTTGAAAAATGTGATATTTTTATAAATTGTATTAAATTATTAAACTAAGGTGTTCTGTACTTCAAGTATGTTGTATTTCTCTTTAATACCTTTGTTATTTTAGACAAATAAATATTACATTTTTTTTCATAATATATTGAATTTTTAAAATAATGGTTGAAGTCAAATTTATATGATATCAGTCTTTTATATAAAATTATGGTTTGAAATATTTTAATATTAACCTAGCTATGTTCTGTGAAAATAAAAATAACTACAAATTTTTTTTCTATTTTGAAAACTTAAAACACATGTATATCTATTTATAATTTAAAAAATGTTATCACTCGTATTTTATTAAGCAAATGTACAAACTTACGATTCTTAAATGTTTCTTCAACTTATGTTTTATTATTTTTTTTTTTTTTTAAATTACTAAATAAAAGTATTTTTCTAAAAATATTGTTCATGGATGTTATGATAACTTGAAATAATAGTTTAGAGTTATAAAATAATGTTTACATATTTAGCATGTAGATAATAAATATGTTATAGATATGTAATAAGAACATAAGAATATTATTCTTATTCAAAATTCTCTTAGGAAAACAATAACCAAAAAAAAATGAAAAAAAAAATGGTTAAATTATTATTAATTGATAATTATCAGTGAACCCAACACAAATTTACTGGTATAAAAATATGATATAAATATCCTTACAACTATTAAATTAAACCTTGTAGCCAATATTAAATTTTAAATGTAATAAAATCTATAACAATCATATTTTTCTAAGAAATATACTAGTGTTGGTATTATATACGAGTGTTTTACTATTTTAGTTATAAAAATCACACTTTTTTTTTAGCAGGTGGGAATGGAATAACTTCTCCAAATGCTGTTGGCGTTCTACAGTGAGTTCCTCGATGTGAAAATGCTGCTTTTTTTGCTTTGGACAAAGTTAATGAAAAAAAAAACTTATAAAAACAACACCTTTTTCTCAGGAATATCACACTCAAAAACAATTTTGTTTTTTTATTTTTTACTTGTATTATTTCTATTAAAAAAAAGGTTATTATTTAATGTTTAGGTCTTTTGTGTATAAAACAGTAATATTTTTCGTGCTGCAACTGTGCAAAAAATGTATTTGTTGTACATATTCCTACCCACCACACTCAATTATGAAAAACTAAACTGACGGAAATTATTTTTATATCCGTGGTGATGACAATTTGAAAATACTAGCCAATCAGCTCCTCCTGCTCTTCTATGTAATTTATTTATATAACACATTGTGTTTGTTGCCTTGTTACATTAAAAAAATTATATATATATATAAGATACAAATATATATATTTTACAAAATGAATAATGTAAATAGATAGCTATGATTATAACAATAAATTACTTTAAAAATAAAAATTAAAAATATCCCTTTTTTCATTTGGTCAATAGTGTTTATTTAATTTTAATTTTTAGATTTAAAATGTTTAAATTATTTCTCATGTATTTTATAAGTAGTTTTTGTATTAAAAAGTATATATATATATATAATAATACCAAATGTTCACGGGTAATCAACAGGAATTTCTTTAACATTTAAATACTTTGATTAACATTTTTTCCTAATTCACTGAGAATATGTTTTTGTTACAACCGATACTTATTGTGGCTTATTATATTGAATGCCACTCCTAAGTTTTTGTTTTTCATAATAAAATAAACCAAATATATGTTGTATAGATTAATATATTTTGTATATATCCGTGTTTTAATCCTCGTGATAACATTTTAGTTGCTTACTCTTTGTTCATTATTTACTCAGCGCTTCTGAATTCAAACATGCCCAATCAGTTGGATGTCCCTAAGATCAAGGTATTATCTATTTAAAAAAATATATTTATTAATTGTTTGATGATGATCAAAACAAATTAGTTAGTGCCTAGATTAATAATGTTCAGTTGACAAATTACAATATTTTGTTGTTTTCCAAAAGTATTAAGATACTTAATAATTAAGTAGAAATTGAATGGACCAGTGAACAGAATAATTTCATCAGCTAAATTGTTAATATTACTCTTAATGAATTTTTGCTAGGAGCATGATGTTTCTGTTATCTGTATGAGTACTCTAGCATGATTCTCAAGTATTTATCTATAGTATAATATACAATTTATAATAATGAAGAGAATAAGTTAGATTAATTTTATCGTATACAATAACAATTCATTATCAAAAAATGTAATGTGTGGCTCAAATAATAAATACTAAATAGCTATTGACAAAAATGTTAGTTTTAGTGGCGAAGACTTCACATTTTCCGAGTAGTTTATCTAAAATATGTATATTATTTATAGTTTTAACATTCAGAGAGTAGGCAGGTATGGTATGAATATATTGTGCCTTGTATTTAATCAACAAGCTGAGCCTTTTGGAATTGCCATTTGAAGTGTGATTCACTTTTCATTCATATGAAAATTATGATAAATGTCGAAAATAATAAAATAATTGCAACATTTTTAAAAGGAGAGCTGGAGGGTCAACTTTGGCAAGGTAAGTTTTCTATGTCCAATTATTGGACACCTATAGGGTTGTATTTTGTAAGCCATATTTTATGAGTGCAATTCGTTTTGCAGGACTTGACTATTGGAATGTGAAAAATAGGTGCACAATTATGGTGCTTGAAACTTTGTAATATTTAAAGGATGTCAAATTAATTTTACCATATTGCAACATTTGTAAGCCATCGAGGGACTTGATTCACTTTTTCTGTGTTTAGCCAACGTTTAAGCTGACAAGTGACCGATAAAGGAAAATGTTTTATAAGAATGAACGGACTGATGTCTGATGGGTGGTATATAATATTAAGTTTATTGTTTTACAAATTTATCAACAGGTCTCCTGCATGAACTTTCATAATATTCGATTTGCAAACCAATATCTATAAATTACATCGCATTAATTTAGTTTTGTAATTTTTTAATACCAAATGGCAAATAGTTACTACGATATTTACAAGAATAAATACTTAAATGCATAAAACGCATAAAATAGCAAAAACAAAATGTATACAGCTTTGTTAATAGGTACTTAATTAATCACTCCAATAAGCAGAACCTAGGTACATGTTAAATCGTAAATATGCAGTGATGGTGATCAGACTAATCTTCTAGATTGGCGTTTTCGAAATTTTTCCTCCACTGGAACCCTTAGAGAGGCGATGGAAAATCCACGGAACGCGAAAAATCAAAATATTTATGTTATAGGTACTATAATACCACATTCATAGATCATATATGTATATGACCTAAGACTACATTGTAGGTACCTACCTATATTAGGTGTATTAATATATACAGATAAAATTAAGCAATCGTTATTGACCGATACATAGCTGAATGCTCACAATACATGCGACCTCATGGCATATCTCTTTTCGTAATTAAATGACACGCTTGAAAAGGGAAAAGGGTGATTTTTGCCACATAGCGATAAAATAATATGCCACCCCTGCCTTATAGTATAGTAAAAATGATTGTGGACCGCTGTTTGAGAAACTCAGTTCTAGATGAATTAAACAATTTGATATTGTGCAATCGCCGAACATAATATGTGTGTAATATACGTGATATTAAACAAAAATAGACGTAAATGTATGGTTTGATAAACTTTGGGCCTAGCTGTGTTGCAATATAATTTAACACCCACGCCATCCTACCATCGCGTATTCTAGTGTACCTAAATACTGTTTTGCACGGGAAAACTTTTCTCTCAACGTATATTTTATAATAGTATAGTTATAGATTTGGGTATCTATAAGTACCAACATTTCACAACTCATAAAGTCACAAAGAAGAACTTTATCTACGTCGCGTATAGACATAATTTTCGATTAATACATAAAATTTAAGTTATTTTAGTTGGTTTTTTTTTTCATTTATTTTTCTAAAAAGGAAACACCATTGATTAGTGATATTAAAATAAATAAAAACGCCACAACAATGCGTTGTAAAATGTTAACCGCACTACCGCATATAAAGACGATGAATATATATTTTTTTTACATTTTATTTGTTCCAAGAGTGAAATTATGTTTTTTCATTTTATTTGTTTTTAATTTGTTTGTTTGAAAAGGTGATATGTTTAATTTTTAAAAACCTAAAATGTTGTCCAGAATCATCAAAGGGCAAAGACGTTATGGTTTAACTCTTTTTTAAACCATAGGTAACTAAGAGTGGACCCTAAGTCACCCTGCAGTTTATATGATGACTTCGGGAAACTTTCAAATTTTTAAAAAAGTTAGTTTATTTGGATAAATGTTGATTGAAACGACTCTATTAAAATTCAGACGTGTCTTGATAATATATTATTTTTGGCCGAATTTTAAACTAAAATATCAACCTGTTTTTTGCAAAAAAATTTAGGAAATGACCCAATTTTATGGTACCGAGCGGGTGAGGTTACCTACCTCACGAAAAACCGTTTTTACTATAATACCAAAGGTATAGACTATAGGTATGTACTAAAAAAATTAGCATCCAAAAAAATTACTCTTGGAAAGGAAAAAGATGTACTATAGGGGCGGAAAAAAAATTATCAAGGGGCAGCAATAATGCGGTGTAAAACCGTATCTGTTAGTGACTTAGTGTATTAATGTATTATACTGTTACGCCTAATTTATTTTATACGAAAACAATTTACAAATATACATATTTTAATTGACATAAAGTCCATAAAGGTCAATTTCATTAAAAAAATTTAGCTCATTAAATTTGGTTTTGTTAGTCGACACGCATATGGACGATGGACCTGATTAATTAAACGCAATAAAAGGATATTAGTAGGTATCTACCTATTACTGATATTTATAAGTTATAGTAGATTTACATTTACATATTTGACCATACGAAAAATTGTCTTTTGCAACTAATAATTGTTCAAACATGCACCGTTGTCTGTTTGGACATATATGTGTTACAATAATAACTGCAGGCAACCAGTGGCGGATATATCCTAGTTCTGACGGGAGGGGGGGGGTAAATTTCAAATCCACAGAAATAATGACGTTCAACCCCTCCCATGGGGTGGTCCGCATGTGGTGGCGAAAAGCCCAAGGGGGGGGGTAATTGGTGGATCGCTCCCCCCCTTGGGCTTTTCGCCACTGCTGGCAACTGTCATTACAAGTAGGTAAAATACAATATATATGTAGCACTCCTATACCTATACAGGTACCTACATCAAAACCATGGTCATCTGTTTTACGTTATACCAACGAATATATATTTTTACATTGATTTTTTTTTTTTTTTTGTAGCATGTAGGTACCTATACAATTAGTATTTCAAAACTTATCAACTATCCGAACAATTCAAACCATTGCAGTAGACTTATACCTATAGCAGTGGCGTGGCGTGGATATTAAAAAGATGTAAGCAGTGAAATTTTTTTTTCAAGTGATTAGAATATATAGGCACTATACCTAAATACCTAATTAATAATTATAAATTATGTATAAAAAAATGTTATCCTTTTAAAATTGTTAATATTTTTAAAAATATACTAGTGTACAAATCAAATTCGAGAAAATAAAGAAATTGAAGTATAAATACTTCAAAAGTCTATTAGGCGAATGACAGTGACAGGGTACGTAAAAACGACTACAGTCTACAACGCGTCGGGCTACGTACTGGTCGCTCCTTGTTTCTCGCGTGAGCAAAATCAAATGTGCTTACTAACGCTAGTCAAATACGCGACCCCCACTATGGCATTATAGACTATTCGAAAACAACAGTAAATTTCAGAATGTGTTACACCGTATATCGTATTATGATTATGCAGTTAACATAATACAGAATGGATTAA
>WHPZ01586195.1:0-18712 GCA_016617965.1 Macrosiphum rosae
GTCTAACCGCATAAAATAATGTCAATATACCCATAACAGATAGCATCACTCCCTTTTGACAGGGTGGAAAAAAAATAATGATGTCCATGATACCTACACAGATACGGCACGGCGGGCGAAGGGCACAAAATATAGATATTGCAGGATACCTCAGCGAGTGTGTAATGATGATTATTATAATGACGGTTTGTCGTGACGGACTGAATTAGTTTTCACGTCGTGTGTCGTCTTCGTCGGATTAATTCGAAAATCGCATGATCACACTGTCCGCATAATATTATTATCATCTGTGTGTATGAAACGCCACACATTATACGAACAATAAAACAACTACAATAATAATATTGCAGTGAACAATTCGTTGATGTGAAAATAATAGACGGCGACCCGGCGTGCGCTCATATTCGATTTCGCTCCCCAATCGTCGTGCCGACCCGCGTCGATATCTGATTTATAGCCAACATATTCACATACGATGCACCGAAAACGTATAAACAAATATCATTATATTATTATGCGCTATTTTCATTTAATTATATTTTATGGTGTTTGTGCTCGCGTTTTGTCCGCGGATTAAAAAACTAAAGTGACTATCGGTAGCAGTTGTTGTCGTTCGCCGTGTTTAATTTAAAAAATGATTTATAATATTATGCAGAGTGGCCAAAAAACGATAGCAATAACTCGTTACACTAAAAAAGTACGACATAACACATAATATAATAAATAATTATATTTGTAAAAACAGAAACGGCATGTGTTCCTGCAGGACTAGCCGAAAACCATATTTGTATAATATACCTATTTACCATCAATGTTTTTCGTCGATTATAATTTATTAAAAAAAATTAGTTTATTACGACGAGATAAAAAAAGCAAAAAAAAATAATTTTCAACCATTGATATGTTTTTTGATTTACCTTGGAATATGACTTAACGTCCTGACACTATAACAGTAGGTATATACCTACCGAAATTAATACAAGAATATCTCGAATATAAGAAAGAATAGACAAATAAAATAATAACATAGTCTATCAAAATTGGAAAAGTTTTCGTTTCAATGAACAAATACAGGGAAAAAATAATATATCAGTTATTATAATTTATTAAAATATAAAATACATTCATCGTGACGATTTTAAAAAAGAAAAAATAAACTACAATTCATTTTTATTTGATGAAAAATATTTTTCAACTAATAGGGTAAGGTTTTGTTTTACTATGCAGAAAAAGACTTCACGTCCTAACACTATAACAGTAAACCTACTTTTGAAGTCAGTTATAATATTCTGGTATGGTACTGAAGTTAACTATTATGGTATTATGACTATTATAGTATTGTTCGTTTGGTGTTCGTGCGAAATTTTACCATGGTCTGCCGTTAGAAACTTTTTTGAAAACATGTTTAAGGAGACAATTAAGAAGTATATTTATCATTATGAGGTCATGTTATAATACGCACCTACCCATTAAGCGTAGTGCTGATAAATTTTGATTTGACTCGTATACCCGGCGTATTATTAGAAAAAATTAAACGTAAGACTACGCGTCATTATATAATATGTTATATACCTATTGTGACTTGAACACATTTGAATATTATGCATACAATAAAGTCCCACACTCGCCGTGCGTGTACACATACGGTGAAAATGGCATATTTTCCTGCTAATTGCTGTTTAACATATATCGCTCGGGTCCTATTAACTTGCAGCATATACGACAGCGGAGGGTACACGTTCGAAGAGTTTATTAAAAAGTTCCCCTCGTTGGCGATGTAATAATAATAATAATAATAAAAGTTGTAGTACAATATACTGTTTTCCGACGTGTCTCCGAAGCGCGTCGAAAAACGTCGGGCTCGAATCTTTTGACTCGTTAACATTTCGGCCACACGTGGAAAGCGGGTTTCGCGTATATATAGAATATTATAATATTGCACAGTCATATTTGATTTATTGCCTGCAGGTTTCATGGCCGCCAAAGGTTAAAATGTCAATATTATGGAAAACGAAGAAATGATTTTTTGAAACATATCTAAATTATGTTCAGTCTCAACAAATTAGTTACTACCAAATATTATTTGGAATGACAACGTGTGCCTGTTAAAATGGTTAAATATTTACACGTCTGGGAAAAGTTTATTCAAAAACATAACAATAGGATGTCTTTAATGTTAGAGGAATATATATAGGGTTTTTAAAATATATAATATATTAAACAATATTATATAAAAGATATATATTATAACCATTATTCATTTTTAATTAGGGTTCTGAAATTTCATGAAATTTATTTTTTTGAAATATTTCATATTAACAAAAGAAAAGAAAAACCAATTTTACTTTAAAAATATAGTAGAAATTACAGTAAACACCTCTACTTAGTTAAGTGTTACTGAAAAATATTATAGAAATATTTATTACATAGTATAGGTACATTATACAAATTACATAACAATTTTCTATAGACTATCTTATATTAATATATTATACAGGTAGTAGGTATCTTCTTTATATCATGATCTGGAATGAAACATTAATAATCACTTATCAGGTACGAAATCAATAAGACCGTTTATTGGAAAACATACCAAAAAATTTCATGTGAAATATTTCATACGCATAACCCCCCATTAATACACATACGGTGAAAATGGCATATTTTCCTACTAATTGCTGTTTAACATATATCGCTCGGGTCCTATTAACTTGCAGCATACGACAGGGGAGGGTACACGTTCGCAGGGTTTATTAAAACGTCCCCCTCGTACGCGATTTAATAATAATAGTTGTAGTACAATATACTGTTTTTCCGACGTGTCTTCAAAGCGCGTCGAAAAACGTCGGGCCCGAATCTTTTGACTCGTTAACATTTCGGCCACACGTGGAAAGCGGAGGAGTCGCGTACACATGGAATATTATAATATATATTGCATAGCCATATATTGCCTGCTGGTTTCGTCGCCGCCAAAGGTTAATATGTTAATATTATGCGGAAAACGAACGCCGAAGAAATGTCATTCGATAATAATTAATTTCAAGCTCGTTGTGTGTAGCTGTGCAAACGAGCGCATCCGGAGCACCATATATGCGCGCGTGTCGACGAAGTTTTCGATTATAATAATATTATAATAATTATTACTATACTATTGTTAAAATATAGAAACGGGAGACCGCGGGAACCGTCGCCTACACATACTTTATATACCTACAACACGCGTCTCGTTGACATTCTCCCCGCGACACTTATCTTGGCGTCACGTCATCGCCGCTGAACAGAGACAAAAAACGACGCCAGTCTTGCTCAAGCGAAAAACAACCATTAATTGTCTTTGGTTGTATTATTTCTGTTATTTCCACTAGGAGGTACGTTTATTAAAAACCGGCAAGTAGGCATTGCCTGCACTGAGGACCGTTTTGAAATTACAAAAAAAAAACGATTTTACCCGTTTCAACCCTTTTGAGTACCTTGGTAGACGAGCCCTACACCACGCGTCATTGTCACCCTTTACCGCATCACACCTGAATCCAAAAGAAGGTTAAGGTCTTACCTTTTATTTTTTAATGTATTTCCCGACGAGACCGATTGAAAACAAATCATATCATACTCTACAAACGACCAATTACATGGGTGATTATTTAATATGAATAGTACTAATATTATGAAAGTATGGAATTGCAGCAAATATAAATATTACCTCCTATACTAATTTGGTAAATTTCAATAATACTAACAGAGCTTATAAACTAACTGACATGTAATACTACTGTTCTAATCAATATTTAAAATAATAACATACCTAATTATTATGATTATCGAACAATAGATAGTATATTATAAAAAATAAAATATTGTTCAAAATGTTAAAACTTGTTACAAAATAGTTAATACCAACTAAGTTTACATTTTTCAGTTAGTATAATATTCTATTACACTCTGTACAACAATATATTGTTTATCGAACTTCCATACTGCTGAATACACGATTACATAATATGATGGCTGTTGATTTATATTTCTTTGAAGCCTTGTTGGAAAAATGAAAGTTAATAAAACAATAATAATAATAGTTTAGATAAATCACTGACAAACGTCGGTGCAGGACTACTAAGCTGCGCACATTATTGTCCATTAAGGGGATGTGTTTTTTTTTTTCAATTTTAATTGTCCGACGGTCAATTGAGCCGAACGGGTTGTGTGTACCTACATAATAATAATATAATAGCGGGTCCGGCAAAAACGATATAGTAATGATAATAATAATAATAACTATAACATTAATGTGAATCGCGTTAATTATTGTGGCTTACGCAAAGTGCACACCCTCACCACCTCACCAGCCGTCTCGCCACAGCCTCGGCCAGGAGTATTATATTATTTAAATACAGATAAGGTCTGGTGTACACGGAGTTTTAGTTACGGTCCGCCGGCTATTAGGCCGATTGGCATGGGATTTTAAACGTAATGCGATTGTTGGGCAATGACCGATCAAACAAACGGTACATTCAAATTCAATAAATCGTAGTCGTTGTTATCGCGATGACGTAAACGCGCCGCTCGCAGGACTCGGAAAAGTCCAAATAAATCCGCGACCATACATATAATAATAATACCTACGTATATTATGGAAAAATACCCCGCCAACTGCATAGTAATATGACGGTTGAAAAACCATTTCTGCATCAAAGTGACCTATACAATATGATGATGATATTCAATTTTAAAGTGAATCGCAATGGTTGTCAACATGTTGATGTACATTATTAATATCTATACCTATGGTTGGCGTGTAACGATGTAATACAATTTTAAATATTAAAATACTTATTGATGGTCGCTATAGTGCATTTTTTATTTCTATCAATGATAAGTAAATCTATTGAAAAGTCAAAAATGTTAAAGTTGAAAATCATATAGGTTCAATGTTTTTCAAATTTTTCAATACTATATTATTGATTTCCCCTACTAAGTACGTACATAGGTTAGGTTAGGTTATGTTCATTTTTATACTGAATTCACTTAAATGATCAATAGTATTTTTTTTTTTTTTTTTTAATATGAATACAGACAATCATTGAGGTTAGAAGATTGCTGATAGTTAGATATAAGAAATATAAGTATGTATATAATTATTATCTTGATATTAAAATTTATTTGATTTACATTTTAATTTTTGAAATATTATTGGAGAACAGGGAATGTACAGTGGATCGAAAATCCTACAGGACGTAATAAATATAATATTGACTTCCTTTAGATAATTTTTCCGATTGTGTTTCCAATCTATAACACATATTATTAATTAAATATAATTTTATCAAAATTTTTATAGTAGATACTTACATGACTTACTCACGCAGTTGGCGTATAAAATACTCTACAAATTATGAAATTATTGAATAATCTTAAACGTATTACAATTATTGGACAAATTATTATAAATTAAAGTTATCGGTTCTAATATATTTAATGATAGCACACAGTACACAAAGACTATACGGTGAATAAAAGTTGATTAACTATAGTCTCAAACCAATAATAGTAGGTATTAAGAAAAACATTAACGCCCACTGGGTTTAACTTTAAATAAACTGTAAAAAATGGTTTGTTGTTGCAATGTGGTAAATTCTACTAGTCCATTTAATATTCAATAGAAACTGACAGTTTTGACCACATCATAATAGGTACAAACTACAAGGAGTATTATTCTCATACAAACACTTATTGAACTCGTTTGTATATTTTTTTTTGGGAAACATCAGTACATTTAACAGCCATTCCTCCCTCAAATAGAGTATAATGCTATTACTAAGAAAACGTTTTCAAAATATGAAGAGTTCATATTAGGTACATAGATTTACATCTTATATAAATGGACGGAAATTTCAAGATGGTACACAGGTCACTAAATCACAAAGAAAAACAGTTTTTATTGGCCTAGTTATCGACTTGCATAATTCTTTGGAATTATTTAAATTGTTGAAAAAAAAAATGGTCACTTACATTTCATAATAACCTATAAACTAAGCCAAGGCCACCTAGAGACATTTTTTAGTGCTATTCGAGGTATAGGTGGTGACAACCCAACTTGTTGTCAGTTTCAAGCAGTATATAAACGACTTCTTGTAAACAATGCAATAGTAGGTTCGGTAAATGGAAATTTTTCAATCCTTGATAGCCCTAACACTTTATCAGCTGTTATTAAAAAGAAATACTACAGAGAAGATATTTTTCAAAATATTGAAAGTCTACCTGAAAATAAAATAGTAGATCATGATTATTTTGGAAACATAAATAATATCAACGACTACGTAGAGGATGTTTCTGTATAAATTGCAATGAAAATTTTAAAGAAAACATTATAATAATAATAAAAAGTATGGCGTACTACCTATGTATATATATATATATATATATATTATAGTCGCGTTTTGCGCATTTCCATTTGCGCGCCGCATAATAATAATGGTTTATTGTCATACGTCTTAATGGTAGGTATCTTTTATTTTTTTACTCGTCGCCGTTTATATTCTTTCATTCGCCGAACTAAATTTACCGTGAACGATTCAATTATCATCAGCGACGTCTTGTTGCACTGCGAATCCGTTTATATCAGCTCCGGTGACCTACGACCGGGAACAATCGTATACTGTACGATCGGAGGGTGGACGATTAGAGAGAGGGGGACCCTCGGAATCGTAAAAATCACTCGCAATTTCATTAGGTAATCGATTATTATGACGATACGATTGCCGTGCGCCGACGTTTTACTTATAATATATATTTTAACCGAAAACACTACACTATACGTCTTGCGCACTATTCGCGTGTATATATATACATATACATTATGTGCCTCCGGTGCAGCTGGAAAGCTTTCCGGTCGATTGCGCCAGTGACATCTTTGCTCCGACGTTCAAGACGCCGATTTATGCGTAGTTATCGAGTTAAAACGTCCGGAAAAAGAGAGAGAGCAACCCGTTTTTTAAACGCCGCCGTCGGATTTATTGCCGCGCCGGGTCTTTATTTCGTTCGACTACATTCGTCATATTACTGTTGCGCGGGGTGGCCCTGCTTCTGCGGAAAATAAGAAAAAAAAACAAATAGACCAACACGTAACAACACACGTAATATTATACATATACCAGAACCCTCGGGATTTTCACGCGCGGGCGTCGTCACACATACATTATACATATATACGATATATTATTATTATTATTATTATATATATATATATGCTCGTGCGCGTATAAATATAATAAACGTGATTTCACCTCGGGACGAGAGACTTTAAGGAGTGTGAGAGGGTGTGAGTGACGGGGGGTGAACGAGCCCGTGACTTTTTCACGCCCTCTGCCTAGCGCGGACGCCGATGATGAATCGATCGTCTTTTTAAATTTAAACGGAAAAGAAAAGAGACGATAAAAACGCGTTTTTTAGATACACACACACACACACACACACACATAAATATATGTAAATGTACATTGTGTATTATATATGCACACACGGCTGCGCCCTTATATTATATTATATAGACGAGACGAGGAATGTGTCGGTACCATCTAAAACCGTTTTACATGTGTTTGACGCGCGTATGATTGATTCCCGGGGCACACACGTCGGCGGCGGATGGGGTAAAAGAGAAAAATCGAGTGAAAAAAACCGACGGAAAAACAGTATTACGGTGTTTCATTTTTTCATTTCCCCTCCCCCTCCCCCTTTCGGTCCCGAAATCGTTCTCTGCGTGTGTCACGCGTGTGTTGCGATACCGCCGACCGCGCATCAGCGCATCATTGTCATCATCGGCATCGCATTGCGGCGCTTTTTCCAGGAAATTAAACGTGCGCGTCAGCTTTCGTCTCGCTACTCGTCCATTACGAGCGCAGCACTATCATCGCGCGTCGTCGTTGTAAACATACATTGTCGACAATGGTAAGTCATTATAATAGATATTATGCGGGTGTATAATATAATATATATATATATAGCGTATAGGAAGTACATAATCGGATATGGCGCGGTGTACCTACCTATATGCGAGAAACGCCAAACTTTAGAATTTAAATTGTTCGATAAAAAATAAACAATTTTTTAACTCAGTCATATAACATATAATAATAATAATAATAATATAATATCACGTCATTATACGTGCGATACCTATCGTACGAGCACGTTACATTATTACGTATATAGGTAGGTATATTATGGTACTCACGTCAAGCTCACTAAATATGTATACAGTATTATACAGTATTATACGTGTATAGATGTCTAAACGAAATCTCTCATAGGTACGCTATTTAGCCGTTCGGTTTTACGACATCGTAACCCATTAAGTTGGCAGTTGAAATAAATCATCGACGAGTAGGTTTTCTGTGTACGGATACTCCTGCTTCTGATATTATATATACAGAGTGAACGAGTGATTCAACTTAATACGGAACGTCGTCCCGTGTACAAGCTTCTCATTTTCTAATGATTTTCGTTTTGACGTGGAATCTATAATAACAAAAATATTATAAATTAGGAAACAAAAAAAGCAATTAACAACACACTTATTCATGAACAAAAAAAAAATAAGGTTCATATTAATGTTTAGATCATGAGAGTTGTTAATAATAAGGTAATATATATTTACTAGAAAATATTATTTTCATATTAAAATATATATTTCTATCAGTAGCAGCATAGTTTTACTACAGTTATTCATTTGTCTATTAATACGAGTATAATAAACAGTGGTTGTGAGTGATTCCAAAAAATCTCAAAAAATAATTAGAAATTTAATAAATGGGATTTTAAGTTTTATTTTCAGACAAGCTTAAAAAGACTCAAAGTATGAAGATATAAATATCGATTTAAATATATTTAATAAATAAATTACATTTTTGTATTTTTTACTACATAAATTAATAATATTACCAATAAATATATTTTTCTTATTTATAGCATAGTTAAAATGTTTCGGTTTGTAAGGCATATATTAGGAGCATATTTAGGTGATTGTGAATATTTTAAGGGTATATTGAGCGATTTTTAGGGAATAAATAAATTAATATCATAAGGTTTGGTGTGAATTTGGCCATACTTGAATGGATGTTAAATTTTGGACATTGGTCTGAAACGCTGTGTCTAAAACGCTAGGTGTTTTAATTTTAAAACTAGTCTTGAGCATTTTAAAATTTACAAGCAATTTACAATTTTAAAATACTTATAACTTACTTTGAAATTAAAATATAATAAAAATACTATGAGATGCCTAATACTATGATTTACCTTAAATAATTTACAGTAAAAAGGAAATTCTAATTTGAAAAACTGAAGTCCATATAGTCACAAGTAACAAGAAACTTCTAATTTAATATGAACATGAAAATATTATAGTCTTTAAGCATATAATATTCAATATTTCCAAAAAGCAGAATTCGAATAAATAAATTAAAAAATGGTAGTTAGCATGCGCGGTGTATCACCCTGTATACATTCGTGGTAATTGTGTAAGTATTAAGCACCTATATATTACATAAAATACAAAATAAAGGAAATAGGGATATTATATTAAAACGTACATTTTAGCAGTTGTTATAATAGGTACCTAATGGTATCTTTACAAAATAATGTGAAACGTCAGTTTTGAAAAATTATTAGTAGCAGTAAAAATACGCGAGCAGTAATTTTACGACCGCTGACTTAATGGGGTCGTATCGGTTTTATTCGGTAAAATGTCATTTTTTAAAGTGTATCCAACACAATGTAGTAAAAATACTTCCGCAATCGTTTCTCAAAATTAATGTGTCTTTTATCCAAAGCACTTTAAAAATAATATAAATACAATTTGGACGTTAGGTGGTCTCTTGATTTTTATAGTATACGCTCATAAGATGTCCCATACTATATCGTGCCAAATTGTGGTCGTTTTATAATAATATAACTACGAGCCATATTATTACAAACAGGATTATAATTTTTTTTTTTTTATTTCAATGAACAAAACTTGTAGTCATTAGAAGTTATTATTCTCCAGCAGGGAACATAACAGTTAAATATAAGTATTGAACTAATATTTAGAAACAATAATCCCATGTAAAACATATTTTATACTGTACATGAAAACTATTCAAACTCCTCTGTTTGTTGCAGCAAATATAGCAATAACAGTTTGCGAGATTACTGAAATTTGAAAGTTTGCTTATACACGCTCAGTAAAACCATTTCAATAAAACGACGTCTTAACGGCCTGGTGGAAATTGTCGTGTATATACATGTATAACGTGCGTGTAGCGAATACTTACTGATGTTATGTATTCCGAATATATATTATATGGTCTGACTAAATAATGATAGTGTAGTACGGTCTTTGGCATTAGTTTGCACGAGCTCGAGTGCCAAGAACACTGCAGCTGCTGTATAGGCGCACCGTCAAATTTATTTGTCATTTACTGTGTACGCCGAAGAAAGTAAAATTATGGAAATGCATTACTCGCGGATGAGCGAGTTCAGAAGAGAAAGAGTCGATGGAAAACGGTCTGCTGTCTGTGTTTTTTTTTTTTTTTATATTTCTCGTGTTCACGAAAACGGTTTTTTTTTTCGTTTTCCTCTCTCCGCCCAAAACGAAACCTTTTTGCAGAACGACGACAAAGAACGTTATAATTTAAAATTCTTCTGGCGATAAAATGAAATACGCGCAAGGTGGAAAAGAGTACATAAATTATGTACATGGAAGAATAGGAAAAAACACGCACACACATACGTCTTGCGCCGAAGGCCCGCCAAAGTGTTCGTATAATAATATAGTACACGAATAATAATAATAATATAATATACAGAACTATGGCGGGGAGAGAAGCGAACCGGTGGTCGTCGATGCGTGCTGGTGAGAGATGAACGCAAAACGATAGGGTGCTGGCTGTAAAAAGATAAGACGGTCTCGGAGGTTTTTTTTTTATTATTATCATTTCTTTTTTCCGTCGTATTATTTTTATCCGATCTGAGGAGGGTCCCGCTGCTGGAGGTTTCCGTCGAAAATTATGTAATCCGGTTGTCAGCGTTCCGCGGGATATCGAAGGAAATCGCCTTTGAAAAAAAATAAAACCCGAGAGAAACGCGTGGCGTGTTTCACACGAAAATTGCGCACCGGAAAAGGGCTCGGGCCAAGTGTCGCGTGAAATTTGTTGTTGAAAGTTGTTATTAGAGCGGTAATAAGACGATAAAAAATGCACAGCCAACTGCAGCCACGGCCGAGCGCTGTTTGGGATCAACCGAAACAAGACTAACACCTATAATATTATAACGCATATACATACCTCAATATAATACATTTTGAGATACAAAAAAACACGCTTTACGACTTTGAACTTGCACTGTAATATTATTTCTACTTATCCCGTTTGGTTTTTTATGCTCTGTTGGCAACATGTTTTTATCGTAATATGATGGGAATGTCCTGAGAGCCTTTTCATTTGGCCCGAGTACGTCGTCCTTCAGTCCGCAGCCAAAACTTTGAAGAGACAGAACCCGCAACGATATATTAATGTCAAAATTGTATTGTTTTGTATAAATTGTTTTTCCATAGTTTTTACAACACCGACTGTGGCTGCAATGGTGGGGATTTTATTTTAACTTGGATGATAACGCAGAATACGTCTACGACTTATTTAGGTCAATATAAGGGTGAGCAGTGAACTGACGAGCAAAGTAATGTGCCTTAATAGTAGATATTATACACATTGCAAGTGTATTTCATTTTCAACATTTTCAAAAAATTTAAAGTTGAATTGAAGATAAAAAAAATGTACAAAAATTATAAAAAAAATGAATACAATCACTCTAACTCAAAATGTGTGAAAATGAGTGGCAAAATATTAAAATAAATAATAATAATAACCATTTTGTGGTGCACCCTGTGTAACTTAAATTAACTAGGACGCATTCGGGCTACGTTAAAAATATTATATTTTTCCATTGCATCGTCATGGATACAATTTTGTGGTGTGAAAAGAAAAACTTGATCGATTTTGGAATTTTAGTATAGTATTTTCTCGATGTATATTTTATAAGTTGTCATAGCGCGTAAGTGTGTTATTATTTGTTCGTTTCTTTGGCATAAACAAGTCCACTTAAATCATTATAACTATTAGACAATAATATTATTATATTCGATTGTATATTTTTTTTTCGTAAACACTATTTGAAACTTATTTTAAGAACAATTAATAGTACATGCTCAGTTTTATTCTTCCGAGAATTTACTTAAATTTTTCCGAGCTTATATTATTACCATACTAAACCTGCACTGTTGACCATGTCGGTTGGTCATTCGTCCAAATCCAACGACTCTAGAATATTTTCATCTCTTGGCAAAAAGTTTAGACCATCCTTATCTACCATCCGATCTAATGAGTCATTCGAGGGTTCGGTGAAACACAATTATGGATTGATATACACAGCCGTTTGCTGCAAGTACAAGACGCGACCTGTGCCGTGGGTAAAATGTAGCATTAAGACGAACTCCATTGAAATATTGGGCGATCGTATGAAGGCTGAAGATTGGCAAGCCGCAATGGAAGCGCTGATGACTGACACCTGTACCCATCACGTGCGCATAAAAAATAAACGGTACACGGAACAATTGGCAAAAAACTACGAAACGTTCGCTAGTGTCGTCGAAGCACCGAAGTGAGTGTTATTAAAATCTGAACAAAATATTTTCGAAAACATTTTCTTATAATTTATTTACCCATAGCAGGTAATACAAAGTAATACAAAAATATAATTAAAATGTTTTAAATAATGCCCACCTTTGAGAACATAATGGAAGATCGTGTTATAATAATAACATATTCCTTATACTCTAAGGTAGAATAAGTAGAACTGGACTGAGACAAGTTCATAAGATATTTATTTAAACAATTATGACCATGTTTTTATTATTTAAAAAAAATCACATTATCGCTTCTAAAAACGCATCCATAAATATTATAATGTTCTCGTTTTAATGATTTTCAATAGCGCACATCGTAAAAATGCCATGTACAATTTTTATTATATACCTATGCTGGTATATTGGGACCTCTGTAAAATAAATTATTTACGGTGAATACGATTTATACGACTCAAATACCAATGAAATATTTTTACATTGTGGCTGAGTGATGCCCGGGTGCAGGGAGAGCATTTTCCTTTAATTTTGGCGGTACCTAGATATAATATATTTTGAATATGGTGTATTTTATATTATAGTAACTGATATGCTTATAATTATATATAGTAAAATATGTGATACTCAATATGATAACTGGGCGCATGTAAACTCCGCCAGGAAAATAAAACAGGTAAAATTGGGTTCATGTAAACTCCGCCAGTGAAAAAAATGAACAGTATACACTATACATTTAATATAATATACAGATTATTATTAAACAAAAAATCATAATTTTTTAACAATAACTATCCCTATTAAATAAGTATATACCAAAAAATATAAAAAACTTAAAAATAAAAATAATAAATGTTCGAACAAATCGTACTAATTGCAATAGATGATGTTAAAAAATAATGATTGACAATTGTAATAAGTAAGAACTAGTCCCTAAAATATCCAAATTTTCGTACTACACACATAGTCCCAAATCAGTCAAATCTAAATTATTTCTAGATAAACACTAGTATAGGTACTATATATACCACCGTTCACTACTAAGCTGATAATATTAAAAATAGCTACTCTCAATAACAATGAATAATAATAATTATAAGAAGAGTATATAAGACGTAACAACACAACAATTTGTTTACTGTGTGTCTGTGTTAATAATTAAAATGTGGTTTGGCAAAAAACCATTAAAATATAAAAAAAAATGTGAAGATATAAAATTATATATTATAATATTATCATAAAGGTTTAATTAGAATAACACCCTTTTAAATTTCGTACTACACACTGCACGTCTAGTACAACACAAAGTGTGTAGTACTACACACAATTTTAGGGACTAGTAAGAACTAATAATCAAAAAATATGTAGGTAGGTATATTATATTATTATGACAATATTTTATTATACTTATAATATTTTGAACTTTGAACTAAAATTATGAGAAACAATTAGTAGGTATTCAAACCATTAAGTCTAATATAAATCAATTATTATAACTATTTAGTATTTATAGCTTTCTTTACACAATAGTTTCATTTGAATTTTGAATTTTTGAATTTACTTAGTAGAGAAATATCATTTAGTTTTACATAAGGAAGGCCTTAATATTGGCGGAGTTTTCATGTGCCCATTACAGGTAAGAAAATAAAACTGGCGGAGTTTACATTAGACCTTTTCATTACCTTTTTATCTAACCGGTGTTCTGGCGGAATTTACAGTCGCCCGATTAACTATTATAAATCAGTAAATATATACAAATATTTGGAATTGTAGATGATTAATGATGGCGGATGGGTCATGGGTGCTGGCTGGTAAATTTCTAGGTATGCCACCCTTAAAAAATATAACAATTTGCGCCACTGGCGTCTGGCTGTACTTACTAGTCGTCACTATAATATAATATTATAGTAGTGTTCTTTTCCTGCAGAAACATTCTCGCTGCGAGCACACTCTACGTGGTACGGCTGATCGCTACTTCCGTTTACGAAATAATGATCAACACGTCCGCACTGGTTTGCCTCGAACTGGAAAACGTGCTATTCGACGAACAAGCCCTGGGAACTCTGATATCCGGTGTCGACACCAACCAAACGCTCCAGCACTTGTCCCTGGCCTACAGCCGCATCGGTGACGAAGCCTGCCTATCGCTGTGCCGGGTGCTCAGGGACAAACCGAACATCCGGTCCGTGGACCTGTCCGGATGTTCCCTGAGCCGTGCGTCGGCCAAGTCCGGTCTGCTGGACGTGATCAAAAAACAGCAGGTCAAACGGCACGAAGAGTGTTGGGCGCACTCGCTGAGGTACAGAATCGCCAATCCGGATATCATGCACGGGCTGCGGAGGTTGACGCTCAACGACAACACCGCCATCGGCGACGCTGGAGTGGCCGACCTGTTCGAGTCTTTGAAAGACGACCTATACGTGAAGGCCGTGGACCTGCAGAATTGCGGGCTCACCGACCGCGGCGCTCAGTTGGCGCTGTCCACGTTGATGATCAACGACTCGCTGGTCGTGTTGGACGTCCGGAAAAATTCCGCCATATCGTCGACCATGTTGGAGGCGATCATGACCAGGTTGTACGAGAACAACGTCAACAAAACGGAGACCAAACAGTGGAAATGGACCAAGCTTGGGAGGGAAAACGTATTCGAATCGTCATGCACATTATTGGCTTAATATATATATATATATAGAAAATCCGCCGGAAAAAATAAATAAATATAGAAGAAAAAACCATACCTAATGTACTGTTCAATTTATTTTTGGCGTCTCGGGCATTCGAATAGTTTATCGACAGAGTTTAGAAAACAGATTTCCCGTGAAAAGTTAATAAAAGAAAATACCGAAGAATTTCTGCTTCTTCTTCTTCTTCTTCTTCACTTCCCGCCCTTGAGCTTAACAGTCCGGAAAATACGTTGATTCAATTCGACACACTGTTTGCTGTTAAAAGCTTTCAATTCTCTCTTTTTTTTTCCTTAGGGTTCCAAAAGGCAATATATACACTTATACATACACACACACAAACACACACGACACACATTCATTCTTTTTTCTACATCCATTCATTTATGTTACAAATCGAAAAGATAACACTATATAAGCTCCGCAATGCGCTAAGAAACCAATTCAAGTTTGTTTATTAAATATAATAAGCTGATAAAAATTAAACCAACAATTTCACACTCACCTTTATATTGCCTTCATGGGAAAAATCAACTATTTTTGACAAGTTTTCAGTTGTCAGCTTTCATATTAGATTATATATTGTTACACTAATATAATGTCAATTTGTTCTGTTATTTATTACGTGATCGATCGGCACAAAACAATATTGAGCTGCTTTACTTAGATTTATGCGTAGGTATATAGGCACATATAATGTATGTATGTCGTATTAGATTTAATTTACATAGAAGTTATTATACAACTTCAGCTAGTTTAAAATAATAATTTTTGGTTATTGATTTAAAATGTATTTGATTCTATTATATCGACATACTAAAAATGTATAAACATAATTACAGGTACAACTCTGCATATTACATATAGTTAATATAGGTAATATTGATTACATTGAAAAACAAACATATCGTCATAAATATTGATAAATTTCACATTTGCACTACAGCAATTTAGGCGAATAAAAATGTAAAATAACTCTTTTTTATGGTACGGTATACAAAATATATCATACAATATATCATTAGATAAAAAACCCAATTATTTTAAAATGTCGTTCCAAATTTAATATAAATTTAGAAATGAAAGAACTAAATCGGATATATAACCCGGCAACGGCACAGCGTCTTACTTTTAGTAAATCCTCGTGTGGCCACTGCACACAATAACAGTGAATATAACTACTTATATTATATATATATGTATACCATGGCAACGTCTAAGAAAAGTAAAACCTATATGAACACCGTTTCTCGATGATAAACAAAATTGGACGTGTCGTGTCCGACGGACGACACAGCGATCGGGTGACTTACGAGATGAGGGATACAAACAACCCGGACCGGAACCAATTACCTACCCGTCGTCGGACAGCACACCCTTCCACTTGTTTGCACAAGACGTGGCCTGGTTTCCTCCGTGTACACACAAGACACACATGCAGTTGTTTGCTTTTAATTCCGTCGGCGTTTCGATTAAATCCGTCGTGTCCGACATACTCCCCCGTAATTGATTTCTTCGGAAAATCCGCCGCGTGTACCTATATATATATATAATATACTCCCGGGGAAACTCTGCGCTCGTCGAAAATAATCACGTCCTATAAGCACGAGCAAACTTTGGTCTTACCGCAGCTATAGAGACTCCACACCGCCACTCAGTCGCATTCGGCGCTCCGCTCCCCCTCACGTCGACGCCGGAGGCTCGGTCCAATTTTTCTTTTTTTCGACGAAACTCGGAATATAGTTGATTTCAGACGCGTGCACGGGAATTTTTGTTAGGCGGGTGTTTTAATTTTTATATATTTTGATCGTGACTTTTGGGGGGCTTTATACGCACACTCTATTGTATAGTCTCACCAATCTTCATATAATATTAATATGATATCAAATATGAAATGCGAGGACCGTATTATGACATGTTTTGTAGAAATCTGAAGCAAATAACAAATACATTTTCGCATAAATACAATATTGTTGAGGAAATGGTGCTCGACCAAAACTCAAAACACTCCCTGCCCTCCCGGATACGATACTGCGAATTGATATTACGATTTATGGCAACACGCGTTCTATAATTGTATTGCGCAGTATATTGTATACTATATTATACAGTTGACTCTCGATTCAAACCTTCGATAATTCGAAACTTTCAGTGATTCGAGGCAATTGCTCGTTCCCTTAAAGATCTCACAGTAGTACCTACCTACGAAAAAAAAAACAATGCATTTAAGTACACTTGGTAATTCGTAGTAAAACTGCAGTAGGAAAAACTAGCTGTCAACACACGACAATTCCAAGTTCAACGCTCGGCCGTTCGATGTATATTCACCAACATTTATTTTTTATTGTCTCATCTTAAGAGTTTACCTTACGATTGTGTATACAATTTATTTTAGCTTATTATTTCCGATAACCATCGAATTATTATCGTAGGTACGGATTTTTTTTTTTTCATAACTCGGTAGTTCGGATGTTTTTTGCCCTATTTCGAACCACGCTGAGCAATTCGAACTCTCTGTGATTCGAAATTTTGTATTAGTCCCGCGCACCTGCAACTCTGAACATCGAGAGTCGGCTTTTAATAGCATGTGCAGTATACGCGGCGCGGGTTGTATTTTCGGCCGAAAAAGAATATAAATATTATACGTATAGTCATCATAGACGACCGTCATATATATTGTCACGTCTTCCGGCCGACATTGACAGATGTATCGGAGGAAATCGTGCATCTCGCCGCGCCCGGGAATATCGGAGAGAGGAAAACACGACCGGGCCCGGAGAATATTATACATATTATTATTATTATTATTATACCTCGAGGAAAACGCCGCGAGGAAAAGATGACAAATAGTCGACGGCTGCCGATGCGGACCTACAACGTTCATCATTCATCCGTCCGCGCCGGTACGTGGTCGCGCACTAAGTGTTAAGTTCCGCTGCCGCTGCTGCTGCGGCAACCGCCCTCGGCCGAGGGGGTGGCGGGGTGTTTTTTTCGCATCATAAATCAAAAGGCGTGTCGGACACTTTGTGTTTAGGAAAAACCTTCGGCTTTTTCTTGAAGGCGCGCCTCGTCCGCCACCCCCCACCCAGTAATATTATAATCGTCCAATAAACCCAATTTGCCACGGACGCCCGCGCCGCCATCATAAATATTCCGGATGACGGGATTCTACACGTAACCGTATACCGCTTTTCTATCGGGTTACCCGTGTTATAATATCTAATATATACGCATGAGTGTGTGTTATATATATATGTACCTACCTACGTTACACGCAGACCATTATTGAAATGATGACGTGGTCTTGTCTGCCGCAGTAACGCCATAGCTTGAGGGCGATTCTTTCAACTCGCCGCGACCGAAT
>WHPZ01586196.1:0-15569 GCA_016617965.1 Macrosiphum rosae
GTATTAATTAGATTTTTGTTTATCCATTTTAATGACCACCAATTATTTTGTTTTATAGCAGTTGTTATTACAACTATTATAATTGTCTCTTAATAACGTTCATAAGGCTGCTCTCACCTATCTATCGGTTTTACAAAAGATTTGGAAAAAACATTGGATTCCTCATTAACTAGTTACTTAATTTGTAAATAATGGAAGAAGAAAAATAAATTAACATTTTTGAACAAATTGTTTAGAATTTATTATCACTATTTATTATTCAAAATTCTATTGAATTATATCTATAAAATACCTTTACTTTTCTTGAATATTGAAATTCCACTGTGCAGACAAAATTACATCATTGTCTCCCATTATTATTATTTTATTGAATTATTAGGCAGTACTCCTTGTAATCCTTACTTTATTAGATAAAGTCAAATTGAATTCTTTTATATTTGTGGTTTTAGCATTTAGCTAATTTCTGCTCTGATATATAGTTTAAAATGTTTAGTGTTGTTATTTGATGTATTAAAATGAAATCACAAAAATTCTATAATTAAAGCTGTACCTGTAAATTATTTATTTCAGACATCTGCATTTGTGATCTATATTATTTACTTTTCTATGATAACTAATACTATTTTACATAAATATAATGTTTTTAAAATGAATGACAACTTGAAAATTTTAATTTTTAGATGAAGCTGAAGAGTTCAACAACGAATGGCGCAAAAAAGCTCAAAACATTAATTCACATCGTAGTCGTTACTTGCCCTACACTCATAGGTATATATAATATATTTTTATTTTATATTATCTATTATGTAAATATTTTAGGATATTTTAGTGGATATTATTAGTTTTAAATAAATTTAGTAAAAAAAGCTCATGATTAGATAATATAATGTTAATACACATAGTAAAATCCACATAACATTTACATTAGTAAGTATTTTAGTTATATTAGGTAAATAAATAATAATGGACAAACGTCTAAATCAACTAAATTCACTATCGCAGATTTTCATTTTTAATTGATATAATATTTAAGTATAAAATAGCTAACAAAATCATAATTTAATATTTTAAAATTGTTTCATAGTTGATTTGCATTTTGCATTCTAGTATTTTTAATAACTAAGAAATCTTCTGTTTAAATATAAACAAGTACAATTAAACTACAGCCTCATACCTCAATAAAAAAATATTTCCAAAAATGTATTTATAATACATTTTAGATTCTAGATGGAGTGAAATTAAATAAATAAAATTATTAAATAAAATTATTTATGGTCATTTAAAGAAAACCTTTTCTAAATAAGATATAAGGTAAACAATATTGACTTTTTGTGCTATTTATATTTATATATTTGACTTTTTAAACTTTTTTTATTTTTCTTAAATTTATATTGATAAAATGATTATTGTTGATGAATGAACATTTTTGTTTGTGAATAACAAAGCTCGTAAATTAATTGCAAGGTTCCTAATATTATGTTGTTCTTCCACAGTTAAAAAATATGAAAAATTCATATTCACAAGTTTTTTTTATAATTGTTTGAAGTTCAATTTTTTTACTACATTTTTTATAATCGCTAAAATAGGTTTTATATTCATTACGTTTTGAATTTTCTCACCTATACCTATTATTACCCTAGTAATCTGGAATATTATGAAATTTTCAAAATATTAAGAGAATGCCACACCCGCATGTGTGGTCTCTGTCTTACAAATGCTTAACATGGAAAATTTTCACTCAGTAGATCATGTTTAGCTTTGTTAGTTTGAACATTAAAGTGAATCGACCTGTTATGAAACTTGATGGTAATAACATTATTTGTGTTCATATGTTGGTTATTTATGATTATTTAGTTTTTAAATGAGTTATGATCAATTTCAATTTACGCTATAATATTATATTGTTATATTATTAAAATTAACATACTAACACAGGCACAATTAAAGATAGTTGGTTGTCCAACAAACTATGATAAGAAACAATTTAATGATGCTCATAGTTTCTTTTATTATCAACGATACTCTAGAAACTTATACTATTTCTCATAGTGTAAAAATTTAGTACTAGCCACTACTAGGCACACAATTATATGATTTATATATGTGATTCAATATTTCAATGCCTGGAGCTCCGATGCTCGGTTCCGCTAGTTGTTGTGACAATGAGGAAACTCGGAGTATCACTTTATTATGGTTTGATGTGCAACCATACTATCTTTAATCTTACCATCAAGTTTCCATAATAGGTCGAATTATTCTAATATTTAAACTAACAGAGCTAAATGTGATAATTTTAAATTTGGTATGTTACGCACTTGTAAAACAGTGACAACACATGTGTGGCGTCCTCTTATGATTAATTTTAAGTTATTGATACCATAAACCTATTTTAATCGGTATATAATGGTATATCATTAACTTATAATTTAATAACATTTATTAATATTGTATGAATTAATATTAAAATAATGTCAAAATATGACTATTAGTTCATCCCACCATATTACTAATCGATAAATAAATTACCAATGATTATATAATATATATATAATAAATTAAGTAAAGGTTGGCAAACCATCTCCACTAAAATTTGGTTTTCTTTCTATAATATGATTTATCATTCAAATTAAATTTAACACTGCAATACTTGATAATGAGGTACACTGTATACTGAAAACCTAATATACAGCACAGCTACTTCCATTTTTTCAAAATTTAAGCATGTTTAGAAGCTTTATTTTAATGTGTAATTGATCAATGAGAGACATTTTTTTTAATGTAAATTAAGTTTGATCTATGTTTATGATAAAATTATATCACTGCACTATTATTTAATTTTGCTTATTAGGAATTTAGATGTTTATACCTCTATATACTTTTACACTTTATAATATTTTTAGTTGATTTTATGTTTGTACACACTGGTATTATTTTTTTTTGATTTTATGTTTTATTAGAGTTCAAAATTCTTCAGTTCCTTTAAAAAGGAATCTCAAGGCTATAGCTCCTCCTCCTCCTCCTTCAACAGCACGTATCAGGTATGTGTAGTAATTATAAACTAATCATTAATTATTATTATTTTTTATAAAATGTATAGAGGACGAATGTGTTTTTTACTATGAATTGTGTTAGTTGGCTTTTAATACATCAATGATTAGTGATTACATATAATGTTATTAATATTAAATATATAGTTTGCTTAGTTAAAATTTTTATATTTCATCTTAAAAAGTTATAAATTATTGCTGTATATTATATATTAAAAATTAAATTATAGTATTCAGTGGTGTGCTGAAAAATGTTTTTTCGAGACATGACCTTGAGTTTAACATAGTTGGGCGTTTGATCCATTAAAATATTAAAAATACAAAATTATATAATATAATATGACAATGTTATTTTGCTATAAAGAATATTTTTGATAAGTTTATACTTAAGTGTTTGTATTGCCTCAAGTTTAATAATTGTTCAGTATGTCTCTGGTTGTATTAGAAATCATAAAACAGTTTTGTCATGTGATTTAAAATTTATAGCATTCTAAACACGTTTAAATTTGGTATTTTTTTTATTTACTTGGAATGTTCAATTAAATATTGGTGTGATCAATTTGTGTCACATTAATAGGTGACAAAAACTGCATAAATTAAGGTATAAAGTAAATTGGTTTGAATAAAATAAATGTATGTATTATCATTGATTATAAATACTATAGATTGCTCTTTGGCCCGTTTTTCAATTGCACAAAAATATTTACTCCTGGTAGATGGCGGGGTGATGTGACTCCTAGTGATTACCCGGCACTACTAATCCGGGCGACCATGTTATTGGGCGCTGGCTTGTGGCTAGTAATGTTGGGTAACGTTGTAATCGCTAGTAGTCAAGTCACCTAGTCTGGTTTAAATATTTTGTGCAACCGGCAAGTGAGCAAGCAATCTATAGTATTTATAACCATTGGTATTATGAACAGTGTACACAAAGAAATATTAGATATTATGTTAAAATATAAAAATATTAAATCATTTATGTCAATGTCAGGAATGCTCTTTAGTACCTATCATATAATAATGTAAACTATACAAATGTAAAATGTATAACTATTCTAAACTAAAAGGATATGACACTCGCTTGGTCGCAATAATAATGTATCATTCAATTTGGACGAATGATAAAATTATTTGATTATAATCAATTCTAAGTTTCTACTAAACTCAGTATTGGTATTTAAAAGATCACAAAATTTCTTCATATAAGAAAAATACATTAATAGAAAAATTGTAAAACTATATGCCCAAAATCATTTATGGTAAGGGTAATATCTATAGACTAGCTCCACAATTATAAGTAATACTATCTATCAACAATTTAACTATTTAATTTCTCTAGATATTTAATCAGATAGTTATAAATAAAAATTATAAAATTATATTTCATGATATAAAAAAATCAAAATCACAGAATAATACTACCTATACTGGGTTCAGCGAGAGACCGCTCCGACAAAAACTGGTTCCCTCTCTCAACACCCTGCCATTGAGGAACCGGTTTTGATAGCATGATGTGAAGGATGCGCAGAATCAGCGTGCTTTCGCTGAACAGTTGTACTATGTATATGATCTAATTAGCAATCTATAACATGTATGGTACAGCTTGCATGGTTGTGGGCCATGGCCCAAATCTATTCGTATAGCATATATTTTGCATCTCTTGAACTATTTTTAATCCAAATGGATTTTAAACAAACTATGCAATATTTAATTGCTTACATTTATTACTATCTAAGTTATAGTTTGCTATACAATATTAAAAATGGTAATTTTCTGATTGTATCACAATATGCTCTTCTATTTGGGTCACATTTTTTTGAAAATAGTCTTGAATTTTTACATGAATACTTTTCATTATTCCTCAAAATTTTCAATTTATATTAATACATTTTAAAAGTGTGCAAGTTGTATATCAATAACTGCCATGTATATTGTGTATACTTAGTAAGTTGTGACAATATCTTGTCATGCTATTATGTTGATTTTTATATAAATTAAGATGGTAAATTTTTTTTTATAGTATTAAGTATTCAAATTTAAACGTAATTATATTTGTTTTTTGCAGTGAGGTGTTGGCTGTAGAAGGTCCTCAAGATCAAGGAAGAAAACGTGCAGCTAAGCAGCGAACCCCTAAAAAGATCGAACAATATCCTGTAAATGATGCCTAAGTTAAGCTAGCAATTTTTTTTTATTCTCCATTAATTATATAATATAGAATTTTACACTTTCATTGTATTCACAAATTATATTTCAAACTGTGTTCCATAAAATAATGTTAAGGAAAAGGTGTGAAAGAGTATGACATTAAAATAGGCTATGTTTAATATTAATTATTTTATAAGAATTTTAAGTTGAAAAAGGATTAGATCATTCTTAATGTTCGGTAATTATTTTTATTTTGTATACGCAATATGTGAGTGATTAATTGATTTTATAGAGTTCAACTTGCAATTCTTGCTGGTAAAGCTTAGCTTATAGTTAATACTTATAATTATAATAAACATATAAATAAAAAAACAAATAATTTGTTCAAACAAAAAAAATATTTATTTTCACATCAAATGTTTATCCATGTCCGTTGTAAGTACAACTAAAATGTCTAGTTCTTAAATAATAATATAATGAAAAAAAATTACTGTATAATATTTAACTAGAAAATATTCTATCTAATACCACTTATGAAAATTATAATTTAGTAAAATATGTAAAAGAAAAAAATATTTTTATAAAATTGTGAATGCTAAATTAACCGGATAAATTATAATTAGTAGCGCCTTCGTTATTGTTATTTTCATCAACTCCAAGTTTGTATATATCATCATTAATTTTGCACATTTGATCGAGAAAATCTTTGTCTTCTAATATTTTCGCTAGTGCAGATAATACATTACGAAACTGAACCTTAGTCATCTTAAGATGTTTACTACATGTATCTAATATCTTCTCGACATCGTTTTCGACTTCCTAAAAAACAAATTTTAATTCAAATAAATACGATCCAATTTAACAATAAGTTTAGTTTTCTTTACATTTAATGTAATAAGTTTAGCAGATGGAACTTTAATTCGGTGTTTGATTGTTGAATCCTGGTCATCATCGCAAAACAATGTGAATGTGGACTGTGGTGCTGCTTTGAAATAGACACCGGCCAACAAATGACCTTTTCTATCGGTGGCCAATAAGCTTCTAAAGTTGTAAACTAAATTTCGACGTTCGGTGACAGACACCGGTGAATGATAAGACGCCCCTATATATACCAGGTTGGTTTCTGGTTTTTTTGATCCATTCCATACAGACCATTGCACATACTTTTCACCGACCATTGTTTGATAACAGTACTCTTTTTGCGGACAAGATGATGGTACAAAACGACCTAATAAATAAAACATGATATTATAAGTTAAAATAAATAATGGGCATTATTTATGAAAATATTTACCAGTATGAGGATATTGTTGATCAATCATTACAGTTATGACTCTACCAATTTGATAACCTGGATCCAGCAATATCACACCACCACGGCCGTTGATTTCAATTTGCATAGCAACCATGACATGTTCTTTATCACTAACCCATGGGTCTGGGTAGTCATTACTTATGTATCCCTCATGACTCTAAAAATATTAGAAAAAATAATGTAAGTTACTTAGAAGAAATGTGTATATTTACAATGAGCACCAATTTTAAAACTAACCTCTATAGATTCCTCACAAGATACTAAATAAAGACTGTTTTTAACACCAGGAAATTTGTTTTCCAACAATGCTAATTTCCCAATCAATAATAAACCAAGTCCAACACAGGTATTTGCATTTTTAGTTAATGGTGGTTTATATTCCCTGAAGAAGTTCTCCAAGGTATCACATTTTCCATTTTTGTATTCATTATAAAATCTAAAATATAAGTATAATTTAAGTTCTGATATTATAAGTACATTATGTTTGTATTTTATTTACTTGATGAAGTTTGTTGTTGAATCATAATTATATGCCTGAAGTAAAGTCTGTACTTCATTTTCAAATTGTCTGGTCAGCTCTTCATATTCCTCGATCGAGCTGACCGTAAGGGGTGGCCTTGAACTACCCCATTTCGGCAAGGGCACGGGCTGACCAATGGGCCAGTCGGCCGCCTTCTGGCCATAGTTCAGCCAAAATGTATACTCGTCGTCATTGTCGTGGTTGTCAGGAGAAGGCCGGGTTTCGAGTCAACTCGGCCATTCGTTTCCCCATCTACCGACCGTTGGTATGTAGCTGGATTCATCCCTGTAGCAGCTGTCTTCTGCAGCGCCAACAGGCCCTTCTACTTCTAGTAATTTTTTCTCACGCTCTTTAAACATAAACAATATAAATGTAAAGATGCACGCAGATTTTAAATCATCAACATAATTCATATGAATATATTTTTAGAAAATAATAGTGAAACAACCCGAACGTCTAAAATAATTATGTTCACAATTTGGATTAAAAAATAGCATATAAGTGAACAACAATAGTAGTATGGATATTTTTGTATTCACAAAACAGTCTTACATTTTTTTGTTACCTACATAATAATATAACAATATAATAATACTTTTAACAATTAAATTATTGTGACTTCATAGATATTAATTGTTTTGTTACATATATATATATAAAAACTCATACGTCGAGTCATACGTATTATGACGTAATTAATTATATAAATTATTGCATCTGTGTTCTATACCTCATACAATAAACTATAAATTATTGAATTTCTATGGACATGATTTCGTTTGTAAATAATTCGAAAAATCAATTAATCGTTTTTCACACCATTAAACAGCGTCGCCTATTGTACGATGCACATTTTCACACGTTTTAGTTAAAAAAAATGTTTCGTAAATAGAATAAAACGAAACGACGAGTACAATGCAACAATGACGTAATGCTAAATCGGCAGAATTAAAATTAATTTCAGAAAACATAGGTACTCAATTCGTACACGACGTCCGAACCAGATGCGTAATAATAATTAATAAATTATAGTTGACGATTATTAACCAATAATCGAGATTAACCGAAAATTTACGGGAACACTCATCGATCTATTATTGACGCGTGCGATTCGTTAAAACGTCAAACAAAGTCGCACACATAATATACCCATTGTTGTTCACTTATAAATCATTACCAATGTGTTAAAAACGGAAATTTTCGTTTCACATTTCTTTCGTACAAAATAAAGACGGCGATAACCTGTTACACGGCGATATCTCGATGAAAAAATTCGAGCCGAAACGCGATTAAATTCCGACTACAACTCGAGACGATAACAAAATATCTCCACGACAGACCGTAATGAAATTTAACGTTCTGAACGATATTTTTTGTTATGTAATAGTCGTAATCGACCGACGATGCGTAATATTTAAGTATACTCAAATCGATGGTAATGGAAAATTATTATGAATATCGTTCCTTTCAGCACCGTAATAGTTTCGACACGGTTTCGAGACCGGCAGCTCGGGACGAGCGATGAGTTTGTAATCGTTACAGACTGGAAATCGCAGCAATACAGTCGGTGGTGGGCTCCGGTGATGAATTTCAACGAAATCAATCGATAAAAAAAACTCGGCGATTCGACGCGACGTCAGTCATATTATCGTCATGAATGTTACAATCGAAAGGCGGCGTGCACCGCGGACGAATCGATCGGGACAGTGCGGTCGTCGCGGACGGTGGTACTGGAAAGTCGGGGATCGCCATTTGGAGAATAATGTCGCGAACGAGATTGAAACATAATATTATAATCGGGCCAAGGAACGACACTCACCGTTCCACGGTCCCACCGCCGTCCGGCGGTAAGACGCGGACGGGAACGTTCACTGCACGGTTAACGTTATACGTACACGTCCGTGACCGCGATACACGTCAATGCATAATATCCGTCGTGCCCGTCTATTATAATAATTATTAACGGATGTCATTAATATTTTTACAAGCGGTCACTGGAATGGCCCCAGGAACCGAACTGTACCGAAACGGGACGGACGAGCCGGCGCGAGTGGGACGGAAATAAATATAAATAATAAAACCGCTTGGCGCCTACGCGAGCACCCACGTCTAATCGTCCCGGTGGTCGACGTCGTACCATAATATTTTGTTATAATATCGTACGGACGACGCATCGCACGGGGTCACGTCTCGAGAGCGGTGTTTAGGCATAGACGTACAATATAATACGTCCGTGACGGTATCGGGTCACGAATTTACAACGCATTATTATAATATAATATTAAAGCGGTAGACACTCACCCATACAACGAAAACACACGACTTGAAGAATACCTTTGCACTCGTTGCCGTTTGCGACTATGAACAACCGTCGATCGACACTGGTGCCCGTTCGCCGACGAGCGGAAATATTTATACGGTTTTACGCGACCGAACGCGGTGGGGACGGCGGCCTGTGCGTGCGATTACTGGCGGACTGGTTGCGGCGCGTAGTTCCCCTCTGCCCGCGACGGCGAACGATAAAATAATACGAAATAAACAAAACAAACGATCGAACACGGGGGGCACGGCGGAAGGGAAAACGAACGCGTCGCGCGTGAACACTTAATTAATGGCGATTATTAAAGGCTGTTATTTACTGCGCACTGCGGCAATCGTCGATTACGCGAACCCGGACGGCCGCCGCGTGTCGGTGTTGTTAACAACAATAACAACAATCACCAATTGAACACGCGTTTGAAACGGGACGACACGACGTCCGAAGTCCAACAGTAACAATTGTACTGCAGTATGACGATCGCTACACGTTTATCGTGTAGGGATATCGTCATCGTTGTCGTTAATCGGCCCAAAAATGAAACGACACGCTCGGGAATTGATGGTATTTCAATAGAGAAAAATAATAAATACCGCGGCCGACAAACGGATAAACTGAGACGGCGACGGAGCGGTAAAAAAATCGACTCGGCCCCGACGAATCGCGTTCTCGGCACTGACGTCTTTTTAATAATTAAAATTAGGTGCCCCGAATTCGATCGCTTTCCGTGCCCACCGATTGATGATAAGCGTGATAAGAAGGACGAAAAATGGCGTAAGCCTGGAACGGCGACAGTGTAGGCAGCCGAAAATAGAAAATACCGCCAAACGACGTTGGGTTAAAAAAATCCGCGACGACGGGATGATAGGTTATTGTTCTATGGTTTTATTAACCGACGACTTCTCTCGTCACTTCCGCTGTATACGTCCATAGTTTCGTGTAATATCAAATAATAATATGTTAATGTTATAAAATATATACATAATATTATTACTCACTCACTACTCAGAATTAACTAAATAATTACAGAAAGAAAATAACCAACGTATTTGGTTTCAGTCGTGGTTGCACACCATTATGAGAAACGACCAGACTTTAGCAACGTCTGGGTACGGGACTCGTTTCAGTCAAGTAAATTATAATCATTTCTATGTAATAATTAATATATTTAAATATTTAACAATAATAAGTGTATTATACTTCACACGTAAAAGGTCAAACGCCTGTCAATGCCGTAGTGGATTCAATTCCGTTTCCCTGTTACAAATGTATTGAATTAACGACAATCTAAAAATATAGGTACCACAAATCCAGGTCATTAAATCAATAATTAACTCAACTGTTACAGTATTACCTATACTTGGTCAATTAACCTTAGCATTAAATACTTAGTACTTACGTAGGTACCTCTAACTATTATAATTTATAATTATATATTAAGTATCAGATGTTTGGCCAACCAAGTGTCCTCCAAAACAAAATATATTCATATAGTATTATAGCTTTTAGACTTATAAAATACAAATATTATTTTGGATGATATTATGTCGTGAAAAATAGTTGTTTGTATAATTGTATGTTTACCTATATATCGGTATGCATTTATGTCGATTTTCAAATAACAATACCAAACGTTTATTAGGATTCTTTAAATATAATATTGCTAGCAATATTAATGCAATAAAGAATTTAAGGAGATGGATAAATCAAAAATTATATATGGTAATTCGATTTTGTGCAAATCGGTACTTAGTACCACCTACTCATTAGTCATTTTATATCGATAAAAAATATTATGTGCATTCCAGAATATTTCCATTGCATTTTAATGAGCATTATATTCATCGAATGATTACGAAGCATTATAGTATTTGAATTATGGTTTGATACAAATTACAATCGTGATTTCTATCATAAATTAATTCCAATTACGTTATTCGATCAAAACAATTACGAATAAGTGGATGATTCATGCGTGTATTCCGTTGCTGCAGTAATACAAAGTCGTATATGATATGTTATATGTAGGTAATTAGTATTACCACCTGTTATTTATTTTAGTCTGCGGTTTACTATATTATATAAATATTATAAATGTATAATAGTTAATAGTTGATTTACTTAAAACTTAATAGGTAATAGTGTAATATACTACACCTATTACTGTATACTATAGCTTATGTACCTATATATTCAGCACTATTAATATTTAGGGTAATATTTACTCCTATACAGTACCTATAAACAAGTAATTATAAGAATATTAAAAACGATAAATTTAAATTTCACCAATTGTAATTTGTAAATATGTAAAGCCTTTAGAAGTTAAAAATTTATTTTCCTCTACAGTTATGTAATATGTTCGGTTGCGCTATTAATAGATTATAAACCATGTTTTCAATGTTTTCATGTTGATATTATTTTAAACTTGGGTACAGACTTGAACTTGTATTGTTAAGTTTAAAACACTTAATTTAATGGATTTTAAATCACTTCTGATCGGCCCCACGCCTTTACGGTATACCTACCTAAAACATAGGTATTGAGTTGGTGAGTTTTAAGGTTTTTCTAATTTAATATTCTGTACATTTTCAAGAATAGAGTTCTGTAGTTAGCTGTGACTTGACTTTAAAGTGTTTTTAATACTTTACACAAGTTTATTAGTATAATAGTATATAATATAATGATATCTGGTATGTTGTAACTTATAAATGTTCTAAATATAAGATGAATTAATTGGTTTAATCAAAACATTACCTACTACATCTTTGATGAATCTATTGCAGTATAAATTATTGTCTATCTAAAATTAATCTGCGCGTAAATAGCCGCACGACAGACTCAAAGATCAAATTATCCGTCTGCAAAACCTGAAGATTTTTTCAGAAGATCAATTTTTGTACCTTATCCCCTCCAGAGACCAAATGTTGTATCCAGTAGTCCGTACAACATGGATACAATAATTATATGAATATTTGTGTATACCTATACGGCTATACTGAATATTTCTATTAAAATCTTTATATCCCCCCTCTTGAAAAATCCTAAATACGGTTCTGGATCTTCATCTCTATATTATTATGCTAAAAAGTCACAAAGAACGTGAGTAAAGAATAGTCTATTTGCTGTTTGCATATCAAATGATATTGTAAAACTTATGGAAACATTTTGTCATCAAATTTTGGAACTAGAGCTATAAAAAAAAGCTATGAAATATAGAAAAACGATTTAAAACCATTATAGATTCTATTGAATAATTAGAATTGAGCAGACTCTCAAAAGATTTTTATCCATACTGTGGCCATTGCAATCAAGGTCAGAGCAACTCATCTAGCAACAAACAATAACCTGGAGTTTTGAGCGTTAATTTAGTACTTTGAGACGAGTGACGAGTTAAGAAACAGAAACAGAGCCAATATGGGAGATAACTGATGACCGACTGTCCGGATTCCGGATAATGTATAATGAGTGTATATAGAAGAGGAAACCAAATAAATTGAAAAAGCAATCAAGGAAGTTCGAAAAAAACCTAGTCGTTTACAGTTATTATTTAAAAATAAGTAGCTAGTTCGCGTTGATAATTATGTAAAATAAAATATTTTCAACAGCACTCAATTTTTTTTAAACTTTTATTCTTTTTAAAAACCAAGGGGTGCAAGCAGTGCACCCTCTTGCACCCCCCCTCTTGGCGCTTACTTGACGTGGGTACTACTTTGCTGTAGGTACATTATAGGTCTCGTGATGATCACTGTAATGGGTATATGTTAAATTTGAATTCAATAATATTATATCACAAAAAATGATTCTGAACAAAGACTGTCAGTCTATATCACTAAATACTATATTATATGATATATTCGTACTGCTATTTATTCGATTTTGCGGAAAACTAGTTTTGCGTAAACATTGCCGTTTTTCTTTGATTAATTTTAGTTTTTCCTGATTATTTTGAAAAATACTGGTAATTTTTACCTCTCAAAAGGACCAATTCTAATAGATCCTCAATTTGATATAAAAACCACCCTGAAAGTTGAAAATTAATTATTTTTTCAACTAATTTTAATTTCTTGTGAATAGACACAAAAATAAACCAATACAAAAAATTAATACATTCATCCGATTCTTCCTAAAAATTCTGAATATAAAAATGGAATAACTGGTATTTTTACATAAAATTCAGTATTTGACAAAATAAAGTTTGTGATAATTCAATAATAGTAATAACTAATAAATGAAAAAATTATTTTTGAGTTAAACCAAAAAACCAAAATCGATTTTGTCATAAACTGGTTTATTGGTTTAGTGTAAATAAATGTTCTTCTGTATATTGTATAAACAGAAACACCAAAAAAAAACCTTACACATCCATGTAAATTTGATACATTTATCGCTTCTCTCAGATTATAAAATATCTGTTATTTCAAAAGGAAACAGTATAGATTATAATAACTTGTTACCTATATCAATTACATATTATCTATTGCGCATTTCCATAGTTCCAATTATTAGTACTTGAATGATAAAACTATTGTGATGGAAGTAATAAACGTTATTTGCGATGTTTATGTTTATTATTCTATCCTTTAAACTAGATATTATGTATTATGTATATAATTTAAAAAGGAATTGCACCATTGCATGGCATGACATGTGCATGATTTACTGTATACACACGCGTGCGCATAATTTAATATTAAGTGCAACATAGTATAATCGGTACAATCTAATAATTAGGCCTTGACGGCTTGACCTACCATCACTAAGTTTTTTTTATTTCTATAGGGAAATATTTATTCTGCGGAGTAGATATTAACAATTTTTGATAACATATAGGGTTTCAACGGTTTCGTATTTCCTATAGTAATATTAATTTTTATACAAAAGTTATAAAAACATTAATATTATCAAATAGGTAGGTACGAGGTACCTTAGTAGGTACCTATACACATAGGCTATAATGTATGATAAAAATCATAAGGATTAAGTACGACAGTGTTTGTTAACTGTTAGGGTATTAAAGTAAATATATAGATAAAGACCTAATTATTAACTTCATTTTTTTTAGTATGATCAACCTTAGTACCTTACATAATACATAGTCACATAGGTAGTTACATATTATCCACTCTCCAGACATTTTTTTTGAACGAGTTGATTTAAAAAAATGTTACTTTATACAATGTTTTTTTTTTTTTTTTTTTGTAGATGCTATTGTAGTAATATACTAATATATAATAACACTCATCGGCAGAAAATCGATGGAAAAATATCAACAAATTTCAAAACGTAAATTTACTTAATACTTATAGGTATATATTTTGTATATGTGTTGACACCAGCATGGATGGTAATTAAGTATTAACAATAGAAAGTAAAAAATGAATTAATAATTAATACTCGAAACACCGCAACTTATTATCGGTAGATATAAAATATTATACCATTTTTTGTATCGCCGACTATTAAAAATAATATTTTATAATATATAGTTAATAACATTTGAGATTGTAAGTGGAGCGATGAAAGTATTGATTTTACAATGATGTGTGATTTTAATTTTTAGATTTTGAGCGGAGCTGATTTTTTCTGTCTATAGCATAAACTTTAAGAGTAATAAAAATGCTTCAATTTGAAAATATGATTCAAGATTCCTCATAAGTTTGTCTACTTTTATCAAAAAAAAAAATGTCAACAATAAAGTCAAATTAATTTTTTATGAGCGTTTGAAGTTCATATTTTTATAAAACTGGATATTCACTCGATTTCTCATGAATCAATTTTCTCATTTTGTTGTAATTCAAAAATAACTTTAAATACATAAAATTTTCACTGAATATTATATTTTTATTTTCTATACACCATCAAATTTTGAAAAAAATGTTGACTTGTTTTTAGCTGTTTACGGACATTTTCAATTTTAGATTCTGAGCGGAGCGATGAATGTATTGGTTTTACAATGATGTATGTTTTTATATTTTTATATTTTTGTGTCTGTCATCACGTTTTAGTACAGTAAAAGTGCTTGGATTTTCTTAAATAGTACCTTTTCTGATAGGAAAGTGAATCTAGTTGGTACTTTGGGGGGTCAAAAGTAAACATTTCTCAGTAGTTTTCAAAAGCGACGTGAAAAACAACATAAAAATTAAGGAAAAACGGGAATTTTTACGCAAAATTGGTTTTCCAAAAAATCGATTTTGGTTATTGGTGTAACTCTAAAACAAATGAACG
>WHPZ01586197.1:3822-14367 GCA_016617965.1 Macrosiphum rosae
TTGAAAAAACTGTATCGATTTATTTGATATTAATTCAAATGGAAGATCTTTACATACAAAATGTTGAACGTCATCGAATTGTAAAACAATTTTTTTTGGAGTCTTTTTCTTGTTCGCCAGCATTGATTTCTTCTTCATTTGTTTCCAATATCCGTTTTGCCATTTTAGATTTAGTATTATAATCAATGCGATCATCAAATAAAGAAAATACTGCACATTCATCATTTAAGTACCACAAATGGTACATTGCACAAAAATAACTCACACCTACGTCCTACATAGGATGTGAGAAAACAAAAAAAAAAAAAAACAATTGAACAGTTTATTGCTCCAATTTCTACAGACTTAGAAAACAATATTACACCACAAAACTCTGATAATATTCTAACACTTTCAGGTTCATCACTGAGGGCAACAACTCCATTGGACAGTCATAATGCTTTGGGCATGCTTGTTCGACCAATAGTAAAGGTACTTATAGTTGAGAAGAATGCACAACTTTCGACATTAAAATTAAATAGAATAAAAAGCTCTGTTTGGAAGAGCCCTACAAGCCTAGCGGTAGTTCCAAAAAATAATCCAAACATATCATTATATGAACGTGCTATTCTTCCAGTTGCCATAAAACAAAAATTAAAACAAAATGTGTCTCCAGGGTCAAGATATCAAATGTTATATAAGCGTACAAAAATTACTGATACAATTATAGAACTGGACTAAGAAATACATTAATTAATACACTCATCAATGTAAAAAATGTCTATTTTTATTACTAAATACGAATTTATTTTGATATTTGTATTCAATAGATTCAAATGAAAGCACCATTACCTGATGTTGTTACTTTATTATGAAAGCACTCATATAATGAATAATATAAACTATCAGGAGACTGAGTATTCAATCAAATTATTCACTTAATCTACATACAGAACCACATCAATCAAATCTGTACCCACAGCTATTTGATTAATACCTTCAGAAATAATCTATGATTATTCAGAGGGGGTGTAAATTATTTGTATTAATATAATATTTATTTAAAATATTATAGGTAGGTATATAAATAAACTTTTTTAAAACATCGATTTTATTTTGTATCAATAATTAATTTAAAAATGAATCAATTATTAAATTGTTTCTTTTATTCTATTTTATTTTTGGAATTAATATTTTAACGTTCAAACAATTAATTAACAATTAAATTAAAATGTTCAGTATTTACATTATAGTGTTTTTATAGCAGCCAAAATGATTATTAAATAAAATCTTATAGGCTAAAATTGAGTTTGATTTGTTTCTGAACTGTTTACACACATTTTCAATTTCAATTTTTTTTAGTTATTTTTTGTATAAATGTTAATAACATTTTATTTGTTGTGTAAAAAAGATTAAAAATGTAGGATCCTATTAATATATTATTACAATTATATTTGACAAATAATAAAAATCCTTTTTTACTTTGAAAACATATTTAATAATAATACTAATTAATGTTGTTGGTGCTAAGAAGTATCTTATTTAACAAAGTGTATGATTGAGTGATAGACCTACTGAAACTAAATTTAATATTCAGATAATGAAAAATCGTAACAATCGTTGGAAATTAAAGTGTGAATCATTTGAATTTAAAATGAAAACATATATAGAAAGTATAAAAACTTTTTTTACTATTTAATTTTAATACTCCGATTTCTCACCACCTCATTTTATTTATTAGTATAAGAAAGTAAGATTGGTTAAATTTGGTCATGATTACTCACTCCTTCATGTTCCCCAAGGGGGCAGAAAAATTGCAAAATAGGGTTTTTGTCGTTTTTTGAATATTATAAAAAAAAGTATAGCCCTTATCTAAAAAATACATAAAACTTAAATTATAGATATTTATATTCTTAATTTTAAACATGATTACAAAATGTCTTATACCTAAATCTATAATTTTCTAAGAAAAATAATACAATAACAAATATTTCTAAATTTTTTTTTATTTTACCAAATTAATTTTCTATGGTTATTTAATAGTTCTTGGACTTGGTGCTTTTTACAATATGGAAGCCATTGAATATAGATCATAATACTATAGTTAGTTAATTAGTTAGTATAGTAATCTAAATACTGCATTACTGTATACAGAAATGTATACATATATATTTAAAAAAAACTCTATATCGGTACATTCAGTGCTCGAATTGGGGGGTGCGCAGTGGGACGGACCTCCCCTACTATTTTTTGTATTGTCTATGTTGAATAATTGGAACTCAGTTTTTAAATCGTTAGATTGAGCTCCTTTACTTAATTTTTCCCAATTCGAGCACTGGGTACATTAGATATAGGTAATTGCCCATTGGGTATAGATATTCATAATGTATCTGCTAGACATAATATAAGTTTTGATATAAATTAGGTATTTGTTTTTGGATATTCAGGAATTAATGGTTAAACGATATTCATAACATACCCATACTTAGTGTTGACATGTTTTTTATACCTAACCTATTTATGTTGATATAAATTAGATACATATTTATATTCTGATATTTATCAGATAAACCAAGTTGGTTCTAAAGACATTTATATAATATAGTTGTGTAGGGAAGTTAGTAAAGATATTATGTAGATATTAACATAAAATTTAATATGTTTCTACTATATCGGTTACCTACCGGTGACCGTATTAATAATAACAATAGATTTAAATATAATATAAAATACCCTAGGCTGACCACTCAGAAACATTTATCGTATACAATGATATTATAATATCACTAGCTCTAAGTGTAACTCGGGGCCCGTTGGACTCGCTGGGAGTGGGTACCGATTTTGGAGACAATGAATTATAAAAGTCGCAAAGGTTGTAAGACGAAAGTTTAGGATTTGTGATAAGGATTAGTGATATGGATTGGAGATAAGGCTAGACGCTTTGGCGGGAATGTTAAAAGTTTGAGCGTCTAGCAATCCGTCACAAACGTTGTAAATGGATAGGCTGGATACGATGTCCAGGATCGCCTATATAGAGTATACCTGCACATAGAGTGGTATGTGCCGTAGCATAACCGGTGCTTTATCTTATGTAAAAAGTGTAAAGTCGAAAACCGTGTTGGAGTGTCTAGCAAGTCAGTCATCTCAAGTCAAAATCTATTAACTTTCAAGTTAGCTACTTAGGTAGGCAATCCACCTGTGGTGGATTGCAGACCCGACGTCAAGCGGCTATAAGTTAAAACCCTATTACACAACTTACGAAATAATTTACGAAAAATTCAAACTATATACAATATATGTACATAGGTACAAACTAATATGATATGTATTTATTGTGTGATATAATAATATAACAATGAACATTTTGAGAAATGTGCAATTATAATTCCTAAAAAAAATCAACATATAGGTAGGTAGATATAGTTAGATACATACTATTATATTAACCAATACAATACATATAAACATGTACTTATAGTGTATATTATATATTAATTTAAAAAAAAAAATGCAAAAACCTGCATGTTAAAGTGTCTAGCAAGCCAATCATCGCCGTTTAAGACGAAACCAAAATGAGCAATCCGTCCATCACCTATATGGCTGTATATAGGTAAATCACATAGAGTGGTATGTGCCGTTGCATACTCGCATGTCCGGTGCTTTTTCGTATGTAAAGTCGAAAACCGTGTTGAAGTGTCTAGCAAGTCAGTCATCTCGAGTCAAAATCGATTTCTAATAACTTCTAAATTTCTAATAACTTTCAAGTTAGCCACCTAGGTAGGTAGGCAATCCGAAATAAAATACAAACTATATTTATATAACAATCATGGAAATTTTGAAAAATATGCAATTATTATACCTATTTATTGTGTGATATAATATGACAATGATTTTAAACAATAATAATGTACGATATGTTCCCGTATTATTATATTATTATTTAATTTATATGAAAAATAACGTGAAAAAAAAATGCAAAAAAGTCGGGTCTCGGGCGACCACGTAAACCTTAGGCAATGTCGGTTCCGCCGTCCGGCGAGCGTACGACGGATTCAAACCCGGGACCTACGTGTTTCCTACCCAACGCCTAACCCACTCACAGTTTAGGATGTGAAAAGCGGTCAAAACATCAACTCTTAAGCCGTGCGTCTACGGAGCGACGTACGTAAACCGATATATCCGATGATCATCGGTTGTAATCACATATAATTCGCTTGTAATACGCGCATCTCCCATACATACATATATATTGAACGGGGCGTGTGAAAAGCGTTTTCCGTTAATAATAATTAAATCATAGGCAAAAATTAAATTATACACGTAGGTATATATACGCGTACGGTCGGTCGGTCGCCGGCGTAATTTCTAAACGCGATTGCAGTTAGGCGAACGAACCGATTTCGGGGGAAAAGCGCATATAAACGGCTTTAAAAAGACGTCGACTACACGATAACGGTGGAAGAAAACGAAAAAATCGGCAAAAAAGTCCGGCCGGGAGTGTATTTTTCGATCGACATCGCGACCGCTTCGGACGGCGCACGAATATAAACATCGGACACCGGCGGCTTCGAGAGATAAAATCGAGTATAGAAAAGGGCGAAAAGGGTCGAAATCGCGTAAAAACGGCTAATTTTCCGAAAATTTCAAAAATCATAAGAAAAGAGGTGATGACGAAAAACGTTTTAAAACCGACCGCCGCCGCCGCCGCCGCCGCGAAGGCACGCGATTGGTCGCGCTATAAGGAATCGACGGGACACGGCCGGCGGGCTGGGGAAACGGAGCGGTGCTTCATTTTTTACGGGTTCGCTGTAGCGGGCGTTTTCCTTTCCATTGGTACACTATAGACAGCTGATTTCCTTGTCATTTTACAGCATAGGATTGAATTAAAATTTAACGCCATCAATTACAGTGACCCACTGACCATTTTTAACCTACTGAATATTAGCGATATCCACTTACCCGCTTTTTTTGTTATGACCTGTAACTCTTCGCAAATTGTATTGTTTACAATGCACAACACAATTTTTATTCAGTCGAATTAATTTTTAGTTGTTTTTTATACCACGAACACATTAATATTGGTGCACTGTTCTACGCTACATCGATGTTGATTATAACTTAGTGATATTATATGAAATAATATAATAATTGTTAGGTATATTATAATATGGAATTTTTTATTGGTAAACAATAGTTCAGCCATAAGATTACCTACCTATTAAAAATAGATGATTCAATTTTCTTAGTATAATTTTTTATTAAATGAACTCGAAATGTATATTATGTATTACAATTTACATTATGGTCAAAGTACTTATATATGTATGATACAAAACAATACAACTATATAATATTATGACGAATAATTGCATGTCGGCCGTTATGGCCATCCAAGTTACGGTTCTACTCGAGATATGTCCCGGGCCAAACCAGATACGACCACCGAGCAGATTGCCGAGACTTCGAGCGCGATTTTCAGAGCCGACTCGATGGCGTTGTCTATTGCGACCACGGCTGCCCAGCCGTCCGCCCCGACCGCTTCCGACGGTGATCCGAGCTCCGCGTCGGCTGCAAACGTCACGCCTGCCTCAGACATCACACTTGCCGCAGATTCCCCCGACACCAGAGCTTCCAACTGCACTAGGTTCCGCCCGTACAAACCGGATGTAAAACCCCTGTCGTAGATGTGGCTCAGTCCCGGATTGGACCGGATAAATTCCAGTGAGCACGTGCGCAACTGGTCCAACGACGAGCTATCGTCCCTGCCGGCTTCGTCGGAACCGTCGTGGTCCCCGTTGTTCTCGGCGTCCGCTACCGTTTCCTGCTGTTCGACCGAATCAGGTTTCATGTTATAAATATCTGCAGGTTATTCTGAAAATATTAAAATATATGCATTATAAATCGGTAACAAACTAATAAATAGGTACCTACATACTATGATATTAACTATCAATGAAAACGCTTGACACAATAACCCACGTAGGTAGGTAGGTAGGTACACATTTTTTTTAAAACTATTAGCTCTATCGGATACTCTGATAACTAAATTTGTTGATAAAATGTCAGCCCGTCATTTGTTTTCTCTCTCTGACCCACGTGCGACATACATTTTTGTATATTGCGCTCGGGCCAGAGTGAGAAAACAAATAGTTTGCTTGTATCGGCCATCTGCAGGCATATCAAACTCAAAGTATAACTCAATATAATATTAAAATTTTATAAAAATGTATTAATTTATTCATTACTTACAATACCTACTAAATATACAATACTTCTTATTCAATTACGGTTATCAGAAGATAAGACAGAAAAGTAACATTATACCTACCATAGTTGTGACACAAATAGAAAGTGGTATATAATTATTTTTTAATGAATTTTGCGTTTTTCCATTAATATTGCTATCCACGGGACATACAAAAACGATCCGCAGCCGGGTGTTTTACATTCCCGTTCATTAATTAATTCCACGTAGGTAATGGCTTACATCCTATTAAGTACCTACGTATTATAAACGATTCGATTTTACCCATACCTTTGTGACTATGTACTTATCTTCATCCCACTAAAATCTGAATAATATACGGTACTTACGACCTACATATTATTGTTCGAATATGTATTGTATAGGATATAATACACGTATTTATCTGCACATTGCACATTTTCAAACGTAGGTAGAATCAGTGGCGTACATAGAAATAATTTGTGGGGTGGGCTAAAGTAGACAGAAACTAACAAGTGATCTATTACTCAGAGGCTACCGTCTACTATATATTAAACATTTTTTTTAAAATATATTCGTATTAGGTTTTTTTCAACAGGCTATGCAATATTATAACTTATAATAGTACCTAATAAAATATACTGTTGTTCTATTTAAAAATACTGTAATTTCGGAGAGGAGGGGATGCAGCCCACTGTACCTACTACCTACCTGCCTATAAAATATTAAATAAGTATCTATGAGTTGTACTTACTAGTTAAAATCCAATGAAAGCCGTGATCCCAGTGACGCGTAGTTCCAGTCTGTCTAAAAACTCACAATAATTGTAATACCTAGCAATAATATATACCTGCACACTCGATAGAATGGAATAACTTAAAAACACGCGGCTTGCTTTAGTAGGACATGCGACTGTTGAGAGCTGAAATGTAATACCGAATGGAAAGTGAGGTTAGAGAGCGACCTTTGACCAGACGAGGACGAATACGGTCGAACGTATGTACACAGCGGTGTAGGTGGGAGAATAAAAAACTGGTATGGCCTAGTATACTATAATAGTACAGTATTTTTTTTGACATTCCTACCGACCCTGTCTACAGCATACCTCGTAGATACCTCCGATTGTTACCGATTTCTACTTAAACGTAGCGTCCTACCCACTAATACTTGTTTTGTTATAATATCGTGGCTACTGATATTATAGTAGATACATCGATACATGTACCTACCATTAAAATTGTCATGTTTTTAGTAAGTGGTGTAGGTGAGTGCGTACAGCCTTAGATCTTAAACGAATCATATACCTATATAAAATAATGGAGTGCGTACCTATATCATATTATTAAATAGGTACCTATCCCATTAGAGTATTTTGTTGAATCAATTATATAATATTACGTGCGATAGAGCAGTACGTTTTGAAAATTAATTTTTCATGAAAGGAAGCTACACGCGTATTTGTTGTCTTCGTCTTAAAAAATATGTAAAACGAAGCAAAAACTACTATTAAAGAACCGACATGACTATAGTACAATCGTAACTATGAAACTAAATGTTCACCACATAAAAAAGAGAACATTGGCTGAGAAATATCGTTTTTATTTTTTCGTTATCGTAATCGATGTGCCATGACAAATTAAATAGGTGTGTCAGCAATATACCAGTTTTAAAACAAATCACACGTCCTGCCTCCACCCAGCATTATACGGTGACGTAAGCATTTCTCCGTTTCTATTTGGTCCACCGCCGTCGCTAAAGCCGCCGCCGAAGACTCCATCACCACTCCACCTCTTAAGAGGATGTCAGAGCACTATTCGTTTTCTCTCTCTGGTCCATGCGAAATATAGACAAAACGCATTAGCACAAAATCAATTTTTCTATGTTTTTAAGTTATCTTAGAGTAAAAATCACTCATTACAAACAAGATAGAGAATAATATTTTTGAGGGAATGGCATATCGATTTTATATTTTATTGTTATTTGACTTTGTATTCGACTTTCAAAACAAACAAAAACATTTTGTAAATTTAATTATGTTTAAATTGTTTTCAGTGGTTCTCAACCGGTGTGCCGCGTATTACCGTGGCTAGTGCCACCAAATAATTGTTAATTTTTATTGCATCTACGTGGCTATGTGTTCATAAGTAAGCCTGGGCAAGTAAATTATATTTTTAGCTCAGTTAAGTTAAGTTAATTATTATTTTTTCAATAAAATTACAAATTAAGTAATAGACATTCTTAATACATCAATAATTACTTGATTTAGGTACCTAGTTAGTAGTTTACTTTGGCTGACCTGTCCAAGACTTACATAGTTACATCAAATCAATTATTTACCAAATTAAAACAGCAATCGGAAATATATAAATACAATTTGTGAGATTTAAAATTTATGTATATAATTTACATGTTTTTTGAACAAAATCGAAACAATATATATATAATACTGAAATAACAGTGGAAATAGGTCGATTTCTTATATCAATTAAATGGAAATTAATAACAGACATTATTTGGCCAATTTGGTATTTATTATAATATTAAGATGTAATAGTTAAATGTTTACTAGCGTTTTAAATTATGTTTGTAGCCGACACTAAGTAATAATAATTAATACATGTACCTAAGTGTAGGTAGATATCCATTATAGTCAAGGCAGTCCTTAGTACAGGGTAAATAAAAGTTCCTTGGTCCTGGGTAAATTTTATAATAATTTTATTTATATTTTTATAATTTATAGTCACTTGTGCACATATAAAATTATTTTTTATTTTTTATTACTGAAAAATTCAAAATAACCAATTTGTAAATCTGATTAGAAGAAGAATTTTGAAGGTAAAAACATTTATCTAAGTCAAGTAGTTTATTTTTTAGAAATTTTTAATATATCAATATTTTTTTGAGTACATTAATTTAGAACGTCATAATTTTTTTCAACATTTTATTTTTTGGAATTTCTTGACATAAGTACATTTTTTTAAATTATTTATTAACTAAATGATTTTCATAATTTTTGTAATACGTTTAAGTAACATAATTTATTTTTTATTTTTTGTTAGGTCTTCGGTCTTCCTGTTACACCTTTTATATGACCAAATTTTAGTATAAATACTAATGGTACTTTCATTACGCCGGAAACCATGCTGATCGTCAACGATTACATTTGCTAAAACTGGTATGATTTTTGCTGCAATAATAGATTCGAATACTTTGGGTACCTATTATAGAAGGTTATAAGATTGGTCGGCAATTGGAGATATTAAACAGTTCTGATGATGATTTTGGTACATGCAATATTAACACTAATTTCCCATGCATCGGGAAAAGTACCAGTAGATATCGACAGGTTAAATAGATATAATAAGGGCGTAGAAAAAACATAAGTTCAGTTTTGGAAAAATATACTTGGAATTGAATCAGGTCCTGGGCATGAGCTAGGAGTCAGTGAGTTAATTGAATTAAAATATCTAGTAGGTATCTAGGTCTATTATACATATAGCCGGCGTGCGTAGGGAGCTTCTAGGGCGTTGAGACTTTGAGAGTATGCGTAAAAACTCAGAATTTGAAACTGCCTTAGCATATAACTTCAAAATGAAGTCTGGCTATATAATTTTATTGCACTGTCGTTCTTAACTCGTTGAATTAGATAGATTTCAAAAAAAAAAAAAATCAATATTCATAATAGGTGCAGTAAACTAGTGACTCACGAATGTGCAAAAATCGTAAAATAGCGAACTTCATTAAGCCATAACTTCGAAACTAAGCCCGACCGCAAAATTCTGACTTCACCATAGTTCTCAGTAAAGTTAACTACATATAAGTCTAAAAAAAAAAAATTGAAAAAAAAGGGTGTCCGGTAAAGTAACAAAGTTCCAAAATTTTTTCTGCCCAATCGTTTATAAGTCGTTTGTAAAGTTTTGTAAATAAAAAATTCTCCTCTGCAATTTTCGTAATAGGTAATAGGTATTTATACTGTAAAACGCTTCAATAAACTGTATTACTGAAATTAGGAAACCGTGTTTTTATGCCACATTTTGTTCAATAGTGCGCGCCCTCTTCGTATCCGAATTTTATACAAATAAAAACTTTCCCTTTGTTCTTCAAGTAATACAGCTTATTGAAGCGGTTTACAACAAAACTACCTATTGTAAAAATTTTAGAGGAGAATTTTTTTAACAATCGTGAGGAATCTGACTTTTTATATCGTATTCCGATCGTCCAATATCTCATGGTAAATTAACAATTTATTTTTATCGATTAATTATTTAACTACTTAATTAATAAAAATATAAAAAATCGGGCTTCTTACGATTGTCACAAAAGTTCTTCTCTATAACTTT
>WHPZ01586199.1:0-27984 GCA_016617965.1 Macrosiphum rosae
GTATACTCAGCAGTCAGCCGTACGGCAGGCTCTAACTACTGGCTAGATTAGTGTTCTTCATTTGGTAAAGGGCTGGTCATATAAAGAGTTAAGAGTTCGTCGAAATCTCACGGATTTCGTACTCACATACCAGTATACCACAATTTTGCTTCACTGTGCACTATATGGACCATCACGGGCCGCGCACCGGGGCAATATCAACGTCCGGCTAACCGCAAACCCAACACCAACATTTTTTTTGGCCCATTATTTTCACTCGCCAACGAGTAATGATATAATATTAAACAATTATTATAATCGATGTTATTGTTTATATTTATGACGTAGGTGGTATGTTATGAAGATATCAAGTTTTTGATTGTTGAATTGTATTTATTAAATATTAATTGTTTGATTATTCTATCATGGTATTAAGAATACTTTTTGTTGAAGTACACAGATATATAGAAGCTAAAGGTTTATTATAATAAGATTGGTTAGGTATATATAATATAATGTATTATACCTATTACCTATATTACATTGTAATATAGCCTTATAGGTACGACTCTCCCATCTATAAAAAATCCTCAGCAGCACCCACAAATCACAATCATATTAAGTTATTAACCCACTATCCACTCATATCATTATATCAAAACTATTACTCTTCCTGAAATAATAATTTCTTCTATTAGTTTTATTATTATTATAAACTGCAACCAATGGCAACCATTATATTTTGACTCTTTTTGAGCTGCTTATAGACATTGTCAGTTTTCCATATATTTAGTTTATTTTTCTATTATTGTCAATAAAATTTTATTTGTTGGGTTAAAAAGAGTGAAAATTGTTTTGTTATTATATTGTTATTCAAAAACGAATAACTGTAGGTATATGAAAATTTTACTGAATGTTTATATTTTTATTTTCTATACGCCATAAAAATTTGAAAATATTTTGACTCTTTTTGAGCTGTTTAGTTACATTGTCAGTTTTCAATTTTCTTAGTTTATATTTCTATGAATATCAATAAAATTTTATTTATTGGGCAAAAAAGATTGAAAATTTAATGCAAGGCTCCTGATATATTTTAACAATATAACCTAACAATAGCAGTTGAAAAATATTTAAAATACAGAGACACAATTTTTTTTTATAAACATTTAAAGTTTGAATTTTGACAACATTTATCTAAAAATTTATAAAATGTTAAACTTTTATATTTTGAAAATTTAAAACAAGGTTTCAAGTAAATAAGTTATATATAAATTATTTTATTCAGAATAATGTCATGAAATATACTTAATAGATAAATATACTATACTTAGTAATATCAGTGGCGTAGCCAAGGGGGAGGGCTGTTTTGGGTGTTTACCCCCACCCCCCTTTGACATTTCACCCCTAATAAATATATTGTTTTTAAGGTTCGAGCCTGCTTGCATGTTTTTTGTAGTGGTCGTAGATAACTTTAGAAAAGTTATAAATTTGTCTTATAAAATGGCTAAATTGAATTTGCATATTTTTTGCATATTTTGTCATATTTTAGGGAAAGTGCAGATTTGAGCGATTTTCAGCATATTTGTGCATATTTTGCATTTTTTTTGACTTAAATGTACATACAATTATTGGGAAAAATCATATTTGGATAACATTGAAAAATATCTTAAAAAATATTATGTTTGGTTAGGTACAATAGGCGCTAATTTTGAGATTTGGGGAGGTCGAAGCCTAAAACCATACTATTATAAAATTGAATAAGCTTAGAAAAATTTAGTAAATGTTTGAGGGCCGTTAAAGTTGTTGGTGGAGCACTTGCCTACAGTTGGCCCTATTTTCGCATATGGTATGTTGTATGTAAGTATGTCTCTTTGTGACAAAACTGTGTTAAAACTAGGTACCTATATGGCTATATCTAATTGACATCTAGATTCTAATATTTTTAATTGTACGAATAAATGAAAATCAGTAGATACGTGTTCGTTTACCACGGTGTTGGCATATCAAATTATTCGTTATTACTTATTTATTAACCTTGTATTTTATGCCCGTATTTTTAAAAATTAAGTTGTTTTATTTTACAATAGTTTAAAAATGTCCAAAACATACAATATAGTGTCCTCTGTCCATAATATTAATCAATATAGGTACCTACATTCAAATTAGTAAAACCGTGTATAAATTATTTTTAACATGTTTATATACCTACTTATTTTTTAGTTTTTATTACCAAAATTGTAATATGTCTTATGCATTTTTCAAAAATTATATAAAAATGTAGCTGCATATATTTAAGCATATTTTGACAATTTCGACTGCATATTTCGATAATTTTTAGTGCAACAAGTGAAGTCCCGAACCCTTAATTTATTTATATACAAAAACTGTAAAAACTTGGATGTAATCTATACTTAAACACCCCCTCCCCCATTTCATAATCCTGGCTACGCCACTGAGTAATATCATAGGCTGACTGACCGTCTTCGCTTAGAATCGTTTTTCTTATACAATGATATTATATCATTCAATTCGAATTTAACACTATCCATTACAGTAACCCACTTGTAACCTACTGTACAGCAGAGCTACATCCACTTGCCCACCTTTTTTTGTTGTTTCAAGGACTTGATTTGAATGTACAAGAAATAGGGCCGAAGGGGTGCAACGTAACCCTGAAGAAATCTCTAATAATGCCAATTATTCATACTATTTTATAATGAGTGCTACAAAGTACAAATAGTTCTGCAGTATTATAGTACATATTATTAATACTTATAAGTTATATAAGTAGCAATTGTGCAACACGCTTTACTTTATTATTATTATTATTATTATTATTTTTATTGGCGAGGGGGTGTTGAGAGTCAGAATAACATTATAATTATGTATTTTGTATTTTATTTTTGGATTATTAAATCGTAGCCAGTCATTTTTTTTTCTGTGTCTTTCTGTTTCGTTACAACACCGTTCCTCTTCTGCTACAGGTCTCGAACATGCACACGAAAATAAATAGTCGTGAGACACGTACACGACGGTTTATTAATGAATACCACTCACTTATGTACTATGCACATAGATGTAGATATTTTATTATATACGTATAGTTATACAGAATATATATATTTGCAAATCACTTGTAGGTACCTCGTCATTTATAAATATATTGTAAATATATATGTGCGTTCACGTCCCGTGTAATGTGTGGTTTTTTTTTCTCGCATTATAATGTATATTTATCTCCGTGCAAATTGACCGAGACAAACGAAAAGGTGTGGTGCTCATAGTCCATAGCCGAAAATCGGGTACAACTTTCGGGGGGGGAGTTAAGATTTATAAATACCCAGGTACCTAATACTATGAAAAAAATTGTTTGGCTCTGCTCGAAAAAACATTGTTACAATTTTACGACGGACGAAATACATATTGTAGGCTTTTTAATTTGTATATGTACATAATATATTACATACTATCAATATCTGTATTTTAACGACTTTTAGGTACTACAACGATATATAATTGGTATAATAAGGTTTCGACTTCTAAGTGTTTTGAATATTTTCCAAAATTTTTTTTCCCTGCAGCCTACTAGAGCACTATAGAGAATTAGTTAAAAACCAAACTTTTGTTGCTTATTCCTTATAATAGTTCTCAAGCAATACGACATTATAAACCTAGAATAATATAAAAATTATCCAGATAATATGTGGATAGTAAAAATCAATTTTTAACCATTGTAAATATAACCAGCAGACGATCTACTTTGCAACCAGCAAAATTATTTTGTTTTTTTTTTAATTTATATAATAATATAATGTGGATGTTTAAACATTTTTCTTGTACATTATTATTTTATAACAAGTTAATAATTATTATTTAATGTATTAAGATGGTATAGTACTCTGTGTTTCCCCCACAAGCTTGTTTTTTGGAGACATTATAATTCCATACATCATATTATTTATTTAATTAATTAACACCAATCAGCAATTACAAAGTTGGTAATATATAAATTCAATAACATACTTGATAAACATAATAACAATTTATAAAAATCATAGAAGAGAAGAAAAAAAAAAGAACATATTGCAGCATTCTAGTTGTTATTTATACACAGCTATATAAAATGGTAATAATAGTGTGGTAATAAAACTAAGATACGAAATAGTGTTAGTATCCACGAAATAATATCCTATTTATCATATTGTTACATATTTGAATTGATGTATATTTGTGAAATTAAAATTCAATTAACTAATTATATTATTATTATTATATTAAATCAATATAAAAAATGAAAAGCCTAATAATACATTTTCGTACACTTACCTAATATTATATACTCGTAAAATCATACTGTTCAAACTTTCGCGGCATTTAGTGTTTATTTTAACATAACTCGTGTACATCATCGTATTCTTCCACAGAAACTTCCACTAAACCACCAGACAGTAAAAAGGAGCAGAATCGGCGGCGACCCGGCCGGCAGGATTCCTAAGGCGAAAAACCACTGAACCTCAGAGTATGGGTAAGTTTTTGCCGGATCAGCTTCCGGTCACCATCGAAATGGGGTTCGGCGTGTCGTCACATAATGCTCCCGATTATAACACAACGCCCGCGGACGCGTTGTCTTGCATAGGAGAAAATTGAGCTTTAAATTTTTGGGGCCGTGGCGATGTACAATAATTTTGTTCAAGTAAAGCCGCTAGCTCAGACACCCCCAGAATCGTATTCTAAAATATAGCGGATAGTGGTGACGAGAACTTATACACTTATACTCCTGCAAGCTCTTCCGCGTAGGTATTATGCCTCGCTCCCCGTGAGTTGTGGCCCGTGGGTTCATGTCTGCGTGTAATGCTCTGTCAGATTCACCTGGTGGAGAGGGAGAGGGAATCGACGGAGGGATGCTATTCACAGCGACAGCAACAAATCATCCTGCCAACTGTACCGAGTCGCTTCACGCCGATCGACAGCAGCGACCGACGGCGTGACGGTCGCGATGGCCTCGCTCCCGGCGCTAGTCTGCCGACAACTTCCCCAAAACTATTTCTGACTATGGATAATTCGTCATCGTCCTCTTCGAAGCTAACAACGACTGTTTGGACGACAATCGTAGAAGGCGAAGTCTCGGGTGATGCCGTTGCCGGGGCCGCGGTACCGTCGTGTACCAGCTTGGTATCCATGATGGCTGGCACCGGCGGTGCGCAGACAACCACTGACGTTTCGATCGGAGTAGTTTCTGTTGTTTCGGCGAGTGACACTATTTCCGTATCATAGTCATAGTACTGTATATAGTTGTTGTGTTTGCAAGTCCGCGATATGTTCTGTGAAATATGGTCTCGCAGTTTGCCTAATCGTAGACAACGCCTTCTTTTTTCTTTTACTTATTGGGAGCGATCACGTTCTCCAAATCAGGATGTACGGTGGCTTTCTTAAGATATTTAATTTTTATGCGATGCACGACAATTTTTAAATAGTAATTTTCTACATAGGATAAGTTTGATAATGGGCCAACATTCACTCTTATATTTAAGCTAACAACACGAATCTCTGTTCTGTTGAACACAAATCTGCCAGTGTTGGCGTGTGCACGTGGAACGGAGAGAGGAAACATTTAATATATATTATAGTGCAATGACATCCTGTTAGTAATAAAACGTTTTAGAGGAGTTGATGATTTTAGAAAAACCCATTTACGATCAAAAGTGACAGGGTGACAGGAATTCGATTCAACGCGGGATTATTAATCACCAATCTTGTATATTAGTTGTATTTCTTACGTGTGGTCTGCAACTGCCGTATAGGTATTATATTTTATTCATCTGTCGGACCGGAGGAAAAAATATCGAAGAAAAACCCACAGCAAAAAAACTCTTACTTCTTACTTTTCACAATGTGTCCCGAAGTGTGTGTGTGTATATTATGTAGCGATTAGCATATTATGACGACCGCGGACGACTTATAGGCTTATGCGCTTTATTCTCTCCCAATAAATTTCGGTCGAGCAAAGCTGCTGTACAGTTCGGGTCGTCGCTTCGCCAAAACTAGCCGCACGCGCCACTCTATATTCGAAATACACATTAACGCTCCGTAACTTTACACGTTTTAACGTTTATCTGCAGCAGAGTTATATTATATTATCGCCGTACCTACAAAAAATCCTCGTAAAAATAGATCCGTATGGACAAACGTCGCTTAGGCGGAGAGAACGCCGCTCACGCACAATATAATATATTATAGTATATACACTACAACAGTCTGAAGTTATATAGGTACACGCGGATGCACGTGTGCAGGATTGTTTCGTAGACGAAGCGGACCATTTGGTTGTCACTTTTTTTTTTTTTTTTTTAAATCTTACAGTAATGAATTACGCTCGTGACATCCGAGGAACGGAATCTCGACCGACCGGCACGCTCGGCGCGCGTATAGGTAATTTATTTATATACTTACGCATATTGTGTCTTATAATTTGACACCCCCAAACGGGCAGAAACGCGCAGTCGTTGACGAACGCTTCTGCAGCTGTCACTGACTAGTCTATTATAATAATAATAATAATAATAATAATAATAATATAGTGTATGTACAGAAAGAACCTCTAATATAGCTACAAAACTATAATGTGAGGTTGGGTAATTCGTGTAATAATCATGACGTATATACTATATATAGTTATGTTATTATAAATAGATATTTTTCATGCTTTTTCACCACCGATAGCTTCTACAGGTGCTCGATTGACGAACTAAGAAAACGCATGAACTCATTCGATGTTCCACTTTACTATACCTATAGACGCTTAATAATTATATAAGACATATTATAATGTAATAATAAACAATTACAAACAAGTGTGAATCTAATATCTATATTATTATTATATTCATATTATATTGTGGCGAGGTGTGTGCATTCAGTTACGAAACCCATTCTGAGTGTACTGGTCGGTGTCACTATAGCTCTCCCGGATGGATGACCAACCTGGATTTTTAGTGACACATTTTTACCACACATACACACACGTGTTAAAAGCCTACAGTACCCTGAACCCTCTCCCACAGTAACCCAGGCTAATAACCTCAGTTTTCGAAGCCTTAACTCCAGTAAACAAAATAAAAATAAAAATATTGCGATATTAGTTTTTATTTTTCAACATGTAGGGCGTAGCTATTTTATTGATTATTAATCATTGTAGGTGCTCAAATTATAGGAAATACAATAAGAGTAAAGATGCATTATAAATTTAAAAATTTAACATCCACTATGCATAGTTGCACATTAACGAAAAATCAGTAGGAAATTGCCATACATAGTTAATAGTTATATTATAATATAAGTTTTGTTTTCATATAACTCATAAGTTTTAACACTTACCCGTTTATTTTATAAACACGAACCTCTCTATTTTGAATAATTAAATTACGAAATATAAACTTCGACTTGTTAAATATATTGTGGGTGACTCCGTCTCCGCTACCCTTCCCGATTCGCAAGCATTGATTATTATACATTAAGGATTTTTGTTACAAAATATTTAACATAATATTTGTTTTTGAATGCTTAAAGCTGCGGGGGCACCACGCAGAGCAGATGTAGTGTACATGATTGTGCACTTTTTACCATTTTAATCTAAGAAAAACGCTACGCGATAAAAGTCAAATCGTGTTGCCCCGGTTAAGAAAGTGGTTTTGACCTTTTAATGGGCGTAATATTGCCCGATATACCGTCCATCAATGCTTACAATGTTTCAGAGTGAAACCCACGATTATGAACGAATTATGGGTGATTTGTCTCAAGAACGCGTTGAACAAATTGTGCATTCGAAAATTATGATATTATAGACTTTGTTGGGCTTATATAAATAAAATCCCGTTTGAAAAATGAATCACCAGTTTTAAAAACATACATTTGTGTTTCAACCAAAGCTATGTCTATATTTGTGTAATGTGTATTGATTGTAAATAGAACCAATCAGAATTCAGAGATTTAAGTATTTAACTACCAGTTCATTTTTAGCTGCGTTAGGGGAGTTTTTGTCTATTCAAGAAATGTGTTGTAATATATTATATAGGACCTACAATACCGACAATGTGACGAAATTTGTCAGATAACTGACAGATTTAAAATAACTATTTATATCGTCTGACCACCAAAAAAATATTCAGGAATATCTATAATACCGAAGCTCATGTTGAATGTAACTTTATATCCGTTCATTCACTCCACTACTCGTATACGAAGCGTTTTGGGAGTCATCCCTCAAGTCTATAAAATCTCATCTTCGCCATTAATTAGGTTGGTAGCACTTTGTTGACTTTTGAGGAACTTTCCATCGTTTCAACTCAAATCGAAGAGTAGGTATATATGAATTCTGGTCCATTATTCCCACTTTCTCCTGGTTCTAACGACTTGTCCGTGTTGACTCCAGCATAGTAGAAGGTAGAAGGTTCTCTTACTGCCTAGTTTAACAGAATGTGACCTGATTCAAGTTGCTTCAAATCGTCTTCAGTAATGGAAATGAGTTTTTTAAATAATTTTTTTTTTTTTAGATTCCGTAGTCAAGAGATTTGAATTAGGTGATTTAGCTAACTTCAGTTTCAATATTATGGTACATGGCAAAAGAATCGTCTGTTTGATATTGTGTTGAAAATTATAGTAATAATCAATAATGACAACCAATTCTTTCTGTCATGGGAAGAGTTACCAGCCAAGTAACGCCAGTGTACTTATAGTGGTCACTGTCCTTGCAAAGGTTAACAAGTTACGTGGTCTGATACATGGGCTCTTGCCAGAATTAACGCTGTAGGAATTTAGAATCGTGTATATATTTTTGAATTATTATCTAATTTATTCATTTGGTCATAATGCATTATTAATTATTACTCTGATTTCATATTTATTATTGATGATTATATGTATGTAATATAAATTACAATTTTTCTTGATGCAAGCAGGTGGTGTATTTGGTGCGATACCTATTATAAGTCCAAATTGATAACCGTGTGGTGGCTGTCCATACAATTGTTTATTGTTTGGTCGTGGAAGTTACGATCAGGCTGACCAAGTAATTACACTAAATAGAAAATGTTAATCATTTTATTTTTACAAAAAAATAATTCAGTTCTAAAATCACAATAATTTTATAGTATACCTACGTTACTTGTAAGATATATGTACCATAAATAAAAATACAGATACAAAACAAAGAGTAATATGCATCTAGCAGATTACGAGACATAATATTTCACGTTTGAGTCTTTTCCGAGGAAATTTATTGGAATTGTAGGAACTGAGATTTTTTTTGCAAGTAGATTAGTGACGGGAGCTAGATACTTGTAGAAAGGTTTGTAAAAAGTCGAGGTTCTTCATTTTCAATTTGAGATTGGAATAAATTGCTTATTGCAGTATGGTTAAAGACGTATGAGAGAGACATTAATTAATTTTCTTAAAGCGCAATATATTTGAAAGTTAGAATTTGGTCGATGTTTGATTATTTTGCATTTCCCTCATAGCTTAAGGCAAACAGATTGACTCGATTTATAAATAAGAAGCTTAGTGTTGAAGTGTGTGTATTTATTATTATAATTTATTAATAGGTACATTATTTAAGTAAAATAGTAAACGTAGGTGAGAATTTAAATTAATTGAATTATTCAAGGGGCCCACGTTAGTTTACGTCTAGCCCTAGTCGTGTTAGCCCTACATATTTGGCCGTGAATGAGGTTCGACTATTTGGTACCTATCATATATATTTATAGATCTCTGAGCAGAAATTTAGTATGGATAGATTTATATTAGCTTATTTTAATCCACCATTTAGTAAACTAAACTTCCATAAAGGTGTAATAAAGGTGATTTTGGAGGTTAAGTAGCATTGGTTCAAAAGCACTTAATAAATTACCCAAGAGAGACCATATTATCGTGATGCAATTTGAGTAAATCAGACAGGTCATTTTCAAATAATTATTCTTTATGATAGTAGGAGATGACAAAACTACCAAGGAATTTAAAGTCTTCAAGAAAATAATTGCTTAATGGTTTTGTTTATGACAATTATAAATAAGGGAAGAACCGTTGAATGTCTGAATACAATTTGCCTGTTAATATTATATGTTGTAGATTAAGAAGACGCTACCCATGCGTTTGTTGTCTCCGTCTTACTAACGTATTGCATAGAAAATTGTCGTTCACTAGTTTCAATTGTGTGCTATTAGTTTTGTCGTTTTGATATTAGAGTGAATTTTTCTATTACGAAATTTTTAGGTAAGAATTTAGAATATAATCTGTGCTTAAGAGTCGGTGATATTTTTAATATTTTAATTTTTAAGCAAGATATGGGAATGTGAAATATCACAAATTAAAAATCCTCATATACCTAGCTTAAAAATATCAAATAAAAAGCCGACGTTTAAGCACAGGTAATGGTTTTAAAGTAGGTAAATTTACACTAATATCAAAACTAACTACACATAATCGAAACTAGTAAACGAAAATTGTCTAAGTCCCACGTTAGTAACAACAAATGCATGAGTAGCGTCCTCTTAAGAATTAGTTTGATTTGGGAATGAGAGATTTGATGGGCGGTCGTCTTCTAAAGTGTTCATTTTTTCCTTAGGTTAGGTTAGCCTTTGAATTTGACCCAGCTAAACTAACTAACTAATAATGATATCAGTCGAAAAATCCTCTTCCCTCAAAAACTTGTTTAAATAAGTTGAAATCTTTTTACGAGCTTCCGTTAACTGTGGAGGGTCCGATGAATATGAAGGATGTATGTCTGCACAATGCGATGTCCCTATAAATCATACATTTTTACTTATTGAGATAAACTTAAAAAAAAGTTTAAAGATTACCTTCAATAAGAACTGCAGAGGAATATTTTGGCGAAAATGATAGACCTAATGTATTCCATGGATCGATGGACCCTTGTACAAAAACAATCCTGCTTGCTCTTGATCTGGAACCACCGTACATCATATTGGTTTTATTCACTGCCTTACTTAATGTATTCAAATTAAATCTAATAAAAATAACAATAAAATTACTTAGATAATTATAATATTTTTTAAATTTGAATTAAATAACTTCTATGAAATTTGTAGTTCTTATTTGAAATATGAGGGTGCTATGCACCTACCCCACCAGATGGACACAACCAGGAGTGGACCATGTACGTTTTAACAGAAGTTCCTAAAATAAAAAAACTTGGGCCAGTACATACCGATCTACTATTGCAGTTGTAGGTGTCGAGTGTGAGTCACTGTAATGAATGTATTACATTTGAATTCGATGATATACCAAGAACATTGAATACGAAAAACGATTCCAAGCGTATATGGTTATATTTCTATTGCTCTAAAAGGTGCAGATGATAAACACAAAAAAAAGTAGCATGACACTAAATATTTTTCTTCTGCAAAGAAAATAGGGAAATCATAGATTTTAGGTAAAGTAGTGCAGTAGAAAAATATCTATTAGCATGCTACTCTTTCTAGGATTTAATATATTTTCGATTTGCGTTGCTGTGGCAAACAAAACCATACGAAAATATCGTATTGGTCTAGCAAGAATTGGTAAGAAAAAAAGTTGTACCCACCCCAAAAACATATCTATATGTTAAAAAAACACATAATATCATTGTAAAATACACTCATAATAAGTTTCACAGTTCCGCTCAAAATCTAAAATCAACATTATACCTATACTTACTGTTATTTGGTACTTATAAATTATTTCTCATAGTATATTTCAACTATAATGTTTTTTGGTCTTTTTACTGAGTTTTGAACAACTTTCTCCGGAGAAATATTAATATCCCAATAAATATTCAGCGAGTCTATCTAATACGTTTTTGTACTTCAAAGAGAGGGCAACGATAATACTGCTGCGTGTGTGATTTATATGGGTTATATGTTTATACGTCATTGATATGAGAAAAATATTTTCACGCAACTTTTTAATATTTAGATAAAATTCTGAAGCATTGGCTAACGACCCAATATTCCATTTAGTTTTATTTAAATGGGATTTTAAAAATCAGAATAACATTTCGCTGATTTAATAATTTGTTTGATATAATATTTGTTTCTTTTTGCGTGAATAATAATTAAAAACTGTACATAAGGATTGTTAGGAATAAATTCATTTTACTGACTGCTTAGAATACTGGGAGAGCCCGAGCAGCCATAGCGATCCATACGAGGATACAAACCCCGAACGCCACCATAAACCTGAGTAAAATACGTCACTATTATCTCGTCACTTTATTGGGCTATATATTTATATACAAGGCTACAAATTACAACGAAGTGTACGCACTACGTATTCGTTATTTCATTTATGACTTGGGGTGAATCATGCTAAAAATATTCATGTAATATAAGTAGTAGGTACGTTATGTTGATAAAAATATAATTTTGAGGGCCCTTTTTTTTAGTAGGTAACTTACGATTTTCCAAAAACATCAGTGCACAAATCAGTATAGTATTCTACTGATATAGTATTACCAAACAAATGATTATCCTGATTGGATGTTTGAAAAAAGCCGAACTCTGTACATGCTTGGTACAACCATTGTCGATCTGAAATAAAATATAGTTTTTTATTGTGTTATGACACAAAAGCAGCTAAAATATAGGTAACTACCTATTTAAAGAAACAAAATAAAAAATAATTTTAATTAAAATAGTCATTCATATTTATTATACTACGATGATCGTATTTCCCAATAAAGTTTGATTTTACTTCATAAATTATCACCATATTATCATCTTTATTTGAAAAAAATAATTGGTTATCGATAATATTATCATCGAAAATAATAGCTTTGAATAATGACACAATAATAAAAATGTAATAATATTATGCATAATATGTAGGGTTGCCGACCATCCTACAGTGGGAAAGATACCAGACAGTCCTGTATTTGGTTTATTTGTCTTACGTTCAACAATGCTTTATGGTTTAAACTTTATGTAGGACAATCCTAAAGTATAAATCCTAAAATCTCCAAAAGTACAAATCAAATTTAATTAACGTGACAAATTAAATGTAGAAGGTTTTTTGTTAAAGGACAAAAGTCATATATTTTGTTGGTAAGTTATTTATTTTTATTTATCTAAGGTATGAATTGAACATGAAAAACATTATTCTACAAAAGGTGTGCAAGGTGTTGCATATATAGGTACTTAAACACCTAGTATAATATGATTGTATTTAATTGATTAGGAATTATATTGGGTCAAAAAGTTCGATACTAACTTCCACATTTTACTGCTGTGCTGTTCCAAGACGACTCTGCAAAATACTTTACTCGCCATTCATATGTATTTGATAAACATTGTGTACTATAAACGGATAAGTACTTTTTGATAACAGCTGCATATCTGTCAACCTGGAAAAAAATGTATACATTATTATTTTACTGGTGTCTGGTAGTTATTAATTGATAACAATCACTAAGTTACATACTTAATATATGGGCGTGTGTTTTAGATTCTGAGCAGAGCGATAAATATATTGGTTTTATAATAATGTGTACTATTTTTTTTTTATTCCTGAAAACACTTTTTAAACCAGGTGAATGGTTTATAATATTTATTTTTAATGAATATTTTTAATATGGAATGTGGTTTTTGGTAAAAAATCTAATCTCGTTCATACGGTAAGTCAAAAGCGAAAAAATGTCCGGTAATTCTCACAATGAAATTCAAAAAAAATTACAGAAAACCGAAAATATTACGGATCAGCAGTTTTTGCAGGATCGATTTTGTACTCTATTTAGTTATATTTTTGTATGAAATGTTTTTTGCTATGTAAAAAAGCTTGAAAATGTGATACAAAGTGCTCATAACATTAATAAGAATAAGGCATAGTGTATTATTCTTATATCAGATCAAAATAATCGAAAATAAATACTAATAGTTTATTTGAAGTTACATTTTTGACCAAATTGGAAATAAGTAATAATTGATGTCAACATAAATTAGGTATTAATAAGTAATAGTCTTATCATTGATTACATTTAATCAATGGTAGGTATTATAATAATATAAATCATTAGACAATGAACAATACAATTAAAATGTATACGTACCTATATGGCTACATAGCTATTTATATATTAATACGCTCTGTTCATAATCATAAATATGATATACCTAATACCTACGTCCTACTTTAAATTTAAATGTGTCTTATTCCATATTTTTGAATAAATTGTTCATTAATCAAAATACCGAAATGCTTACTGTACTTCCTAACATGTCGTCTAACATTATATCACATAATGATACGAATGTTGCCGTTGATCCAATGATTTTTTTGTACTCTCTGTCATCTTCATCATCTTGTACAATTAGTCCAATAAATCTAGATATGTCTCTAAACAATTGTTGTACATTTTTCGTAGCAATGTTTAAATTATGAGCGCATGTGCTAAAATCATATGATTACAATCTATGTGTTAATAATTTCACTATGATTTTATCTATTTTAATATTAATTAATAATTGCGGGTGTTTAAAAAGAAATTACCTACTTGAATTTGGTTTGGATGTATTTTGCTCCACAGTCGGTCTGTAAATGATCTCTAATAATTTTAATTGCTTGTCTAATATTTAATTCACATTTTCGATTATAAATTGATAATGTTTTTTGGACAGCCATAAAGTATTCTACGGAAATACAAGATGGATTGATTTTTCGATTAGTTATAATAACTATAAGGCTACAGGTTAAATTAATTTTTGCCAAAAACCAATCTCATATATTATTATATATTAGGTAATATTACTAACTGTTATTAACTCATAAGGCAATAGGTACCGTCGTACCGACGTACCATGGATCAGTATGAACAGGTTAATAGTATAAATAGTTTAAAATCAAACTAAATTTTTTGAAATGTTCTTTGTGTAATGTAAATAAATAATAATTTATGTAGACATATAGTGATAAAATATTCAAGTCCTTAAGAAAAATATTTTTAGAGTTACAACAAAACAACATTTCAATAATATTATATCAACATTTTAAATTTTAGCCAATTGATTTGTGGCATTTACCTTTAATAATAGAAAAAAATATGCATTTTAGGTTTAGAAAATTTAAGTGTATTAATTTTAACTACAAAATAATTTTAAAATGTTCGTGATTTTGACGAGTTCTGTCAACATTTTAAACACTTGAAAAAAACGACCTTAATAATTTAAGAACAACTTATGTGAGATCATATTGTATTATATTTAAAAGGTTTTTGACTGAGTCTCATAATATCGTATTTATATAGGTATACTTGTAAACCAGTATATCGATTCCGCCGGACACTGTCTATGCCCCCCCTCATGGATGTGTATTTTAAAATGTAGGTATAGTCTATTTAGTATAAATTAAACAATAAATAGGAATTATATAAGTTTATATAATTATAAATTATAATATTAGTATTTAATTAATATGTATTCCTAATTCCTATGTGTATATGTATATTGTTAAATGTATTTAGTCTAAACTGTATACAATTATTATAATTATTGTATGATTCAAAATTAAAGTGTATAACTATACTTTTGGTAATATTTGGACACTGTCAATAAGTGAACTTAGAAAAAATATTGTATTTTTTTAAAACTATTTTTGATATTGATAAATGTCTTTACAACCAAAAGTTTTCTAAAACTCAGATTTAAAAATGTCGACAATATTAAAAAAATATTTATATATATTTATGTGATATACGTGTAGCGAGTGACTGCCCGCGTAAATAAGTATTATTTCAATGCTTACATAATTATTATGATTTTATAAAATTTAGACATTTTACCAAATATTATCAAAAGTAGTAACATTTATAAATTATTATTTGTAATTACCTATACAATTATTATTTTTTTTTACAGTTTAAACATGTGAGTATGTGACCAATATTATAATACAATTTATTAAATGCTAATATTATAATTTATAACTATAAAATTGTATAAATTATACCAAATAGACTATATATTTTAAAATACACATACAAGAGGGGGATGAACAGTGTCCTGCGGAACTAATAGCCGGTGGAATCGATATTATGTTGATAATATAAACAGCAGCTGGCAGAGTTAATAGCCAGCGGAATCAATATGTACCTAGATATTATTAACAGTAGCCGGCGGAATCGATATAAACCTTTTTTCAAGATCACTTTTTTCGTCTTAAAATCGGTCATACTACTATACAATCAGTCCATATCTGAGATAAAAATGATTTTCATTGTGATAATCTACAGTACATTGTACATACTACATACCATTTATACATGGTTTCATTGTTTCAAAGTTAATTGCGGTCTGCGCGGCCCCTGCGGCCATGCATCTTAAAAATAGTAGTTATTGCAATTATTAAATTTAAACTTGGAGGACGGAGTGGCCGAGGGGCTAAGGCGTCGGTTGCGACGCGCACCGACGCCTGTTCGTTCCAGGCAACGGGCGGCATTTTACTTTGAGCAGTCACCATGTCCGGAGAGAAAGGCTGCCATCCCCCACCCGGGCATGGCAGATACCTACAGGTACCCACTTAAAAATTCTGCCAAAACACAAACACTCACGTGTAAAAACTCACCGTTCCAAACCCTATGCCACCACCACCACAATACAGTCCTACAAACAGCTAATGGCCATAGATGCCGGGCTTAAGGAAAAATAAATAAATTTAAACTAGCCATATCTGAGTTCAAAGGTTATCAAACTCACAATTCAAAATATTAGATTAATGCAATATTTAATCGCAAACATCTTAATCGTATATAATACTATAATAGTTAGGTAAAATGGTTATATCGTACCTTCAAAATTTATTTTCGCCTTAAGAGGGCTACTTGACGAAACTGCGGCGTGTACAAGATGTGGATATTTCAATCTTAACCAGGTAACTAAGCTTCCTGAATACGATGAACCAAATCCTACCCATTTAGCACGATCCAATAGTTGATTTTCTTCAATTGAAATGGTATTTATAAATGTTCCCAGGTCTGCTAATACTTGTTCAATGGTCAGATACACTAAATTTGAAGTGTTTAAATTACTGAAACATAAAATTATTATAAAAATAAAATTAATGAAAATCAATTAAAATTGATGTGTTATTACTTATCCGAAAATATCTGAGTTAATGTTAACATTTTATTCTGAAATTATTTTCAGGTTTTTTAATAATCAATGATACTTCTTGTGATGGCGGGTTGTATAAATAATATCTAGTGAGCAAATAATGGTCCCTTTAACACGATTTACTGAACCTACTCTGATAAATTAATCATTTTTATGCAACTCAGAATAAATTATGAAAGTACTCATGACTCTTTTATTTCGTAAAAGGTATTAAAATATTTACAATTGATTATAAAAATAGTTTTGACGATCTTAACTGAAAAATCACGACTTTCCTCGTTCAGTAATATAAAACTAAATGTGGTAACGACTCAATAGTCAATGCCAGTAATAAAATATGTCTATAATAAATAAATAAATAAATATATTATATTATTATTGCATCTTAATTTTACTTAAACATCACTTACCTACCTCGTAAAAATATTTTTCTTAAATGTGACTTAGGTCCATTTTAACGGATTTCAATTTGCCAATTAATTTTCAAGTAGGATTTTATTAAAAAATAATAATACAAAGTAGATAGGTATCTATTATATTATACCCCCTAGGTATGCGAAACATACTCATGATGAATTATTTAGTGTAATTGTAGTTATATAGGTAAATGTACATACGATATGTAAGGTATAATAATAGATACCGGAAATTATAAAAAAAAACACTTATATTAATATTATTGTCTTATCTCTCATTATTGCACTCACTCAGTGGGTTGGCTCATTCCATAATACCGATGTTCCAATTGAAAACACGCGGCATTAAAAATTTGAGCGTATTCGATCCACGCCCCGGAGATCATCCAACTCATTGAAATTTCTTCTCTTCCTCCCACCAGCAAAAATGTAGGGCCACCCTTTTTATAGTATTTCAAATTCATATGATACCTCTAAAAAAAAAAATCATATTTTACTGTTAATAATTGACTTACCGAATGATTTTAACACCAGCTTATACCTTATTATTCACTTTAGATAATAATATGCAATTAAATAAACTAATACATAGCAAATATCTGTTTCCACGTTCTAGTATCAGTAACGTTAAAATGATCCAGATCCTGTACAAACCATTTGTTTTTGACGACATTTTTCCTACTTGATAACAATGTTAAATGTTGTACTTCTTTGCCCACACGTTTTGTGACACTATTATCATAAGCTGATGAACTCAACCAAAGGTAACACCAAAATACGCAAAACGTTATGTTCATTTTTCAAATTAAAATTTCCGATCTGAAAATATTATGTATAATATTTGTGAGCTAATCAAAATTATTTTTCCATGTTCGAATCGTTCTTAAAATTGCCTGGTAGGCAAAAAGTGGCCCAACCACCAATGCCTATTACCACCAAATTATAATTTATGTTAACAGAAAAAAAAGAAGCAATGCGTAATTAAAACAAAATAATATACTCACCATTTATATTGATGTACCTACACATTCGATATTAGGTATCACTTTTCTAACTGTTGGCACAACTACAGAAATTATACTTCTAATTTAAATCCAACTACTCGATTATTTATATTATGTTTTTGTACCTGTGTTTTAATGCATTTCATCGAGGTTAAAGCGGTACTAAATACTTGCACTATAATTACAACAATACGTGTTGTAAAATATTTACTAACTTTGTAAAAATTGGTACACTAAAATAGTAAAATTAACCATAAAATATTGAGCCTATACGTCACATTTTTTTTATCGTTATGGAATTTCGACGATTTCGTTAGAAATCATAACTATTCATTTCATTAGAAATTATAACTTTATTAAACTGTACTATGTCAAATTAGGCCAGATAACGAAAAAAAAACAAATAATAATAGGTATTATATTTTTATTTTATAATTAGCTCTCTTGTACCTATAAAATGTAGTGTCTGTGATGTACACATTTAAGCGCTATCGATATACCTATGTTTACTAAACATTTTACTATCTTTACCTAAATTAATATTTGAAAAACCTTTTTAGTTTTCCTTCATTTTAAATCCTAGAAAATAAAATGTCGTGATGGCACAGTCGGAAATAACAGATATGTACGGTATATTATGCGGTGGGTACGTCAATCTTAATAAATGGCTACACACCACACCTACGTTTCATACTGCGGAGGAACTATACGGATACTTTATTACTATGTAAGGATTAAGGGGACCGGAAGTTGTGATTTTCAGTCATTGCCAAACATATGCGAAACAGGAATTTCGATGTGTTTTCATTCTAACCATCGATTGATCTAGTGAAGCGATAATAATTCTAAAAACCTATTTGAATTTGCCGTCAAGTCTACTATAAGGATTGACTTTCAATAATGTTTAATTTTATCCCTCTAAGCCAAAAAAAGTCATACTAAAAAGGAGTAATTACGAAAATAGAATAATTATATACATTTTTGGTGAAGTTAAAATGAAAAAAATCAAAAATGTGGAAATGTTGATCGGAAGAAGACTGACGAAAAATTCAAACTGTTTTAAGAATTCTTATTTGGAATTCTTATTGGTACTGTAACATTCGTTACACCCTATGGAATGGAAATGAGTGCCTAAATTCATATATTCCGCGTGTGAAGTTAGACAATGACAGAAAATCACCGCTTCCTTTAAGGAACGAGTATTTTTCTTTCCCTCTTTTTCACCATCGAGTTTATTATTGTTCATTATAGTCTCATGTTTGTTAATCCGCTTAACGAACTAGGTATATATATTATACATTGATTTGTGGAATTTATTTCCGTTTAGCTACGAAAATTAAAACGCTCCTTGTAGTAGATTCATCGCACTTACCTATACCTAAACTTACATATTGTACACGCCTGACTGTTTAATGCATATTTATTTGGACAATGAGTGGTAGTTAGAAAAAAATCCCCATCGTAAAAATGAATACAATAATGCGACTGCAACGTTAAATGTAATTAAATATAAATAATTTATAAGAAATATTTTATGAATTATATAATAATGATATCACCTAAATTGACTATAAAAAATTGGAAATACAATTAATTGTACCTATAAATCAAAAATTGTAGCTATATAAACCAAGTAAAATGAAAATAATATATTATGTGATGATTATATCATATTAGTCATTAAGGCGCTTTCTAATGTTATGAGCGATTGATTTTAAGAAGTTTTTGATTTTTTAAGTTACTCTACATACCCGCTATAACACTATGTACGGATGACTGTGAAGCAGTGCGGATAGCAACAACAATAATTATTTCTTAAATATTTTTAATGGCGAATTATTATGCGAATAGAAAATATTGTTTCACTTCTGGCGACGTATATAGAAGTAAGTACCGACCATAGACCTATATAAACTAAGTTATAGGTCTATGGTACAGACACAATTTAAGAGTTTATTAACTATAATTTGTGTATCTATTACGCTGTAAATAATCAGTAGTAATGAAGCACGTATAAGATTCCTATATAATATAATAATATAATAGTATGCAGCAGAGGCGCAGAGCATACTTTTCACAATTACTGAATTACCTACCCATATAATACGCATTATGATTATTTTGTTTCGAATAACCTCTACCGACCAGATCGTCAGATCGATGTGGCCATAGAAAAGACTGCGTTCAATGTTCATCTTTTTTTGTCACATATTTTCATACTGGTTTTATATTATTATAGCCATATTTTCATCGAATTTCTCTTCCGATGGAACGGATCTCGTTTTGTGAAACGTTCTATGCAGCGGCGTCTCGCAGAACGTCCGAAAATGCTATGGCGGAAGAAAATTTAGGTGCACTGGACTACTTTTCAACGCACTCGTTTTCGGTACGCATAGCTATAACTTATAATATTAATATCATTATACACGAGTGTGTGTGTGTGTGTGTGTGTGTGTGTGTGTGTGTGCGTTAGATTGAATAAAGGTTTTCAAGTGCATTTATTGTTAACCATTTATTTTGGTGTAGGTGTGTGTTACTGGAGAAGTATACTTATACGACGGTGATTCAAAATTATTAATATATTATTGGAACATTTATAATAATATTTATACTTAGGTAGTTATGACTCCTTGACGGATGTCGAATATTGTTGGCTATTAGGTACTTCACAGTTCTAAGTGAACGACATACTTAAATGAGTTCTATACTGGCAATTTACATTTTTGGTCATTTTTTTTTTAGAAAATCATTACAGGTGGCACGCAGCACAGCTTAAAACTTTTCAATGCAACACTTATTTTTCGAAAACCACCTGTATAAAATATTATAAGACTAATTTTGGTTAAGACATATGCTTCGAGCGTCCTGCATAAATGACTTTGAAGTTTGAAGTAATTTTTACATCATAATAGATAACGAGACAGTGTCTTCCCTTGTTTAAATTTTCAAAATTCATGTTCCAAGACGTCCGAACATTTAGTAAATAATTTGACCTTTGAACCCCTCAAGGCCTCAACTTACCCTATAACTACGTATCTGGCCTCTGCATTATCAAAAATTACGAGGAAAAATGTACATTCCTAACATCCGCTGTTTTTTAACATTGTACTTCGTGTATTCTTCACGAGCTTGAAAACGAGTACGCAGAGTAGCCCTAATGAGACGATGTAGACTCTGTGCATTGATTCTGTTTCTGGATATATTATTTCTGAGGTGAATTTTATATTTCGCAGACATTTAGCCGATTTAGGTACAGTATTCCAGCATTTATTGAAAGTACGGAACGCGTTGATATTTTCAATTAATTATTAAATAATACATTATTACATTCATTGTTTACCTAAAAATAAATAATAATTATGTACCTAATGATAAATTATATAAAGTACCCTTAAATTCCATGCAAGGGTACCTAATAGTTATAATTTTATATTTGTGTGCTAAAGGTCAAGGTGATGTGTGCGTGTACATTTACCGACTATTATATTGTACATTTTTATTTGATTTATGAACTAAATGATAAAAAAGTAAAACAAAAGTAAAACATCCCGCTGATATTTTTTTTCTTTGCATAATTGTAAAACTATAATTTAATTTTTATTTATGACCTGTAAAATAATATTTTATTCTTGTACGAATAAAAATTTGGAAAACTGGATATCTTGAAAAAAGTACTATTTCAAAACTACAATTAATCTAATTTAAATAGTTAATTTAAGACCGGTTACTTACTACTTACTGGCGCGTACAACACTACTACGCAGGTACAAATGTGTTAAACAAATTATTATTATTATAGCGTTTCAACACCCGTTCGTGGTATATGCATTTTCAGTTCTATGATGTTTTGCACGTGTGTATCTACATTCAAATTACAAACATCATGAAATTTGAGATTTATTATAACTAAAGTAGAACTAAACACAAACTACGAATAGGGAAAATTCACGATAAATTGAAAAGTAACTCGCAGTAGTATTAATAAGTGCGTCGGAAAAATGTTATCGTTTTCGTATTTCATTCGAAAATTATATTATTGAACTCGGTCACGGCTGGTATTAGCTACCTTACAACTATAATAGGCTAGTAATCTCGGGGTTGCAGGTCTCTACGCGTATTTTATTTTGTCTTAACGCACGTGGTACACTTCTGTCTTAAATCTTTGCATTCAGTAAGCAGAAAAATTTGGCAAGCAGTATCATAATATCGAATAGACGATATACCTAAACTATAATAATATAATAGCTAGTATTATTTTATATCGCGCACACTTCACGTTAAATTTGTTGAATTTGTAAAATTTGTTAAATCTCTACCACTATTACAGGTGTTATTACATATTGTTTACATGGGACATCAATTCAAGAAACAAATTTCCCATATTTATTTTATACTATATTATCATGGTATACGGTGTAGGAATAAATGTATAATCTTTGTCTATTAATATTATTATTATTGTTACTGTGCCGCCAACCGGTAATATAATATAATATATTTACCCCGTTAAGTCAACACAATATTAAAATTATGTATTTGTATTTGGTATTAAACATAAAATTCGGACACATACATAATATTATTTAGAAACATAATAATAATACGTTAGTCCTCGGCTGATCCGGGGGATGAAGTTTTTTGTAAGTAAAATATTTGCTCTAGATTATTAATATTGTCATATGATTTGCTTAAGTTTTAATAGTGTATCTAAACTCATAAAATATTAATGGTTTTACGTACACCGTTAAGGGTACATTACAGTCAAATTGGTGTTTTTGATATTCAAAACACCGATTTTTATGACTTTAATACGAAATCATGTAGTAAATTTGTGAACCTACACGGCAACATGTATAGTGCGTTTTATAGTGCTCCATGCACATAACATAATATGTATATAATTTTCTCCTTTACTTTGTGTGGTACGTTCGTGGCTTTGTGCAGTGTCCTATATAATATTATAGGCCTGTGCTTTATGTAGAGTATCATTTTACTATGTATATTATGTAGTATTGCATCTAAAAGATTAGGGGTTAAGTATTAACCCTTAACTGATGAAGGTTATCCAATAGTATAATATACTATATTAATGTCATTTGTATTCATTTCGTCAGCACGTGTAGTTTCCGTCTTAAAAGTGGCCAAAACATTAAATTAGAATAAAATTGGGTTCAGCATAGTTCTCATTTAGTTTCTTTAGTTTTAATATTAGGGTGTATTTACCTATCATCAAACTTAGGCAACAATGTCATATTCTGAGGTTTGTTTTAAACGAGCTGTGAGCATTTTTAAATTGTAATATTTTACACGCGTAATGATTCTAACTCGTTTTTAAATTAAAATATTGTAAAAACATCTCCGGCAAACCACAAAATATGTTGTTACTTTTAAGTTTAATTATAGATAAATTTGCTCTTATATTAAAACTAACGAACGAGAACTTCTGAACGTAAATATGCCATGTTATAATATTATACGTATACGTACTTGTGTGAAGGAGACTACACATGCGAGTGAGACGTCCTTTTGTTAACCTTAACAGAAATGAATAATGATACGGTAATAACAATATATTGGAGATCGGGGCACAGTGATACTTACTGAGACATATTGGTAGCGATGTTGTAACAAGTGATCTCCTAAAAAATACATAAAAATAGTTAAAAAACAATTGAGCAAAATGAAAATACTGTTTCCATTATGTTATTTATACAGCCCTCGGCTTTAAAAGTAGGTAGATATGCTGGATGATTCTTTTAACAGTTAACGCTATAGTTATCCCAAAAATAAATATGTTTTTGAAAATAATTATTTTACACTGTTTGAAATCATTACATAACAATATTTTTAGAAAAAAAAGATATACATTATTACTATTTCTAACACATCTCCGATCATCAAAGCTTTAAATAGATACATGGTATAACTGAATTGAATGTATCAGGGAAATATTCTGCTTTGAGAAAAGAAAAATTTGTTATTATATTCTATAATATTTTGTAAACGTCTACGCGTATTGCTTATGTTGTAAGGTAATTTTTTTTTTAGTACACACAATATTAATAATATGATTGTCCGTCATCTGTATTCGTAGGAAAAATTATTGCGTGTTTCAATTTATATTATATAATAATGTGCACCTTAACGTCATTATATTTACAATCATGTTATTATTATTATTACTATTATTATACAGTTTCGCCACACCCGTTTTACCGAACTGCTACCGTGATATACTAATATGAGTATACATCGAATTGTATATTATTATTATATGAGCGCCAAAAATAAATTTGAAAAAAATGAAAACCACATAGGCTTTTAATACCTATGTACGGTGTATAGTTGTATAGTTGTAGTGTTTGCTATTAAAATGTACATCACCATCGTGTTCTTTGAATTGGCTTTGATAAACTTCTGAACTCTGTTGTGTGCTACACAATTTTCATACATTTAATTAAAATAATATTATTTCGACCATCTATCATACAGATTCGAACGGTTAGGAATATAATATAATTTTCTGATAAATACATAGGTATGAAGTTATATTATAAGCGTATTATATAATTTTCTTAGATCCTTATATAAAATTCATTATTAATTATTGTGGACCGAGTTGGCCAATTAACGTTTAACTTTCAGTTTGGTAAAATCACAGTATATATAGGTACATCAATTATTTACAAATCCACAGACTAAAGGTGCATACACGTTATACACATACAACCTATACCCATGAATGTTAATTTACCGTCTTGGAAGGCTAGCGTTTACTATATTATACTAAATTATGGGTTATTTATTATTATTACAATATAATATTATATTATATATTACAATAATGAATAACACATAATAGTCACTGGTTTCTAAATTTAATTATTTGATCGGTTAGTGAATTTATTCTGTTAATATATATTTTATACCTATACAGAATCATAAAATTAAATTTGTACAAACATTCGCAGAGGTTTTTCTGTGTAATAATCTCAAATTTATATTTATTTTTAAGCGTCAAAAGAATCCACATACATATATGTATACTGTGGGTTAGGATGTGGCGTGCACACAAATAAAAATATTGCTGTAGTTTGAAATTAATACATTTTTTTTTATAGTTAATATAAAAGTTATTTGTCGTTAAGTAATTTAAATATAATGTCCAGCACGCATTTATAGTCTAACATCTACTATAAATACGACGCAGTTTATATTATTATATTATCGGAATTTGAAAGGTTATAATATAATTAGGTACTACTCAATATGCGGGAGCATAGAGCCTGGATGGATAGAGTCATAGAGATAAACATTCTTAGGGATAGGGAGGCTATATTATAATACGATCTTGACATTGGAATACTTGGGTATATCTTTTTGACATTTTTCGACCAGATTATAATACATTTTACAGCCGCTGCATACAGATAAAATATAAATACACAGCGTGAGACACGTGTTGGGTGGGCAACTCTGGGGCGGTGGTCTTTACGAATGAGCCGACAAATCCTAATCACACAATTGATTTGATTACAATTGATTTAGTTGAAATTGGGGCAACGTGAACGTGTACATACGGCTGTGCATTCCTGTAGAATAATTATGTACAATACCTTTAGAAATAATCGTTTAAATAATCTGTCTCTGTGCTTGATTTCTGAAAAATTTCTGAAAAAAAGGTGTTTAATCAATGATTACTCGTTGAAAATACAAAATGACTATGGGCACTTTCCCCAATACTTATGACCCTATATACTTCTAACTATAAGCTATAGGTAATAAATATTTGTTCAACAATATGGGGCCGGTTACAATTTATTGTACTCTTACATGAAAAGTAATTTAAATCAATTTAATTTGTATGAATTTCTACATTAGATTCTGAGCTGAGCTATTGGTTTTATAATATCTAGGTGTTATTTTATGTTTTACGTCACTTTTTGATAGAATAAAAACACTTCAACCTTAAATATTCTGGTGTTTTTTTCTCTCATCGAATTGGATTTAGTACCAAATATTTAAATTAGCATTTTCTAGACATGATATAATTTTTATAATATTTTAAGATATTTGTTAATCATACAATTCAATTGTGGGATTATATATTGCGTAAATACATCAGTAATTGGGAGGTTTTTCTGTGCATAATATATGGATGACCGTGGTATATGGACTGAACTAAATACATGGAATGCATATTATGTATAGTTCTAATATATATATGTAAAATTAGTGCATACGGGAGCCGCCATATGCATTCCAATTTGATTTTTAGTATGATTTTTAGCATTAATATTATGATGATGATAACAATTTTCATAGATAACATATCATTTAACCATGTTTTCCCTTGACTAGGAATGCATATTCTCCAATCAGGATCATATTTTGAATAATGCACACGTTACATGTATTTAGTTCAGTGGGCAGGTATATACTTTATGCCGCTTTGAGCTTTGTACAAGAGGAGATTGAAAATTAATGCGAAATTATAGTATTTAATTTTAGTGGCTCTTTCAAAAAGAAAATCTGTAGCGACTCACTCGTTTGGATGTCTCACCCAGTTACCATCCGCTATAATTTGCTTAACAGCATAAGGCTTTTTTTAAATTCAATTCATAAATTTATTGATTTTACAATGATGTGTGTTTTTTCGTTTCTGAAGACACTTTTAATAGTAGGAAAAATTCTTTGATTTTCAACTTCTTCGTCTTATTTTATAGGACAATGAATCTAGTTGGCACTTTGGGAGGCATGAGTAAAAAGTTCCCAGTACATTTAATATTTGGGGGAAACAGGAATTCTTACACAAAATCAATTTTGTTTTTTGGGTGTAATTCCAAAATATTTGGTATATTAGATTTTTTTTTTTGATTTTTTCAATACATACCTATTAATAAAACAATTTCGCTTGGTCAGAGAGCTTGACATAATAATACAATGTACAGTTGTATTATAGATACATTTGCATTTGAAAATCACATTATTTTGTTGGTAGCTAAAAATGTATAAAATATTCAATTTTTACAGCTAAACCTTGAACATTTAATACACGGTTTCACATAAGTAGTTTGTATTGGGCATCCAAAATAACTTTGTACAAAATTAGGTATTTAAGCAAAGAATAAATATATTATTTATTTTTTTTTTGTAATTAAAAAATAATTTCGATTTCTCATGTAGCGATTTCCTTATTTTGTTGTAAATCAAAAACGAATGAATGTAGATACATGCAAATTTCACTGAATATTTATATTAGCATTTCCTATACACCTTACAATTTTGAAAATATTTTGACTCTTTTTGAGCTGTTTACGGACATTTTAAGTTTTCAATTTTTTTAGTTTTTTTTTCTATAAATATCAATTAAGTTTTATCTGTTGGGCCAAAAACTGTAAAAATTGAATGCAAGGCTCCTGATATATTGTTACA